>PVHP010011388.1:0-45234 GCA_004024765.1 Zapus hudsonius | reverse complement strand
AAAAAAAAAAAAAAGATTTGTCTGTCCCCAACCTCTGCAGAGCACTCACCAAAAAGTTTTTAAAGATCTACACAATGGGGATACAGAGATGCCAGAGCAGTAAAGTACTTATCTTACAAGCATGAGGAACTGAATTTGATATCCCAATCTCACAAAAAATAAGTGAACCCTGGTGGCATGCATTTGTACGCCCGATGCTGAGGAGCAGAGATAGGTGGATCTGTCAGCTGAGCAGTCATTGGAGCCTACGTGACAACTTCCAGGCCAGTGAGAAATGTTTTCAGAAAGAAGAAAGAAAGAAAGAAAGAAAGAAAGAAAGAAAGAAAGAAAGAAAGAAAGAAAGAAAGAAAGAAAGAAAGAAAGAAAGGAAGGAAGGAAGGAAGGAAGGAAGGAAGGAAGGAAGGAAGGAAGGAAGGAAGGAAGGAAGGAAGGAAGGAAGGAAGGAAGGAAGGGAGAGAACACAGAAAGGTGGCCCTCATTCTAGGAACAATATCTGAAGTTCTCCTCTGGCCTCTGCACACACCTATACACATATACATACATATGCACACATGCACACAAAGACATACACAATAGAATTTTATTTAGCCAAAAAGAAAAGTGAAATTTGTAGGAAAACTGGTGGAACTGAGAAATATATTCAGTGAATTAACTCAAGGGCAGAAAGACAAATATTGCGTGTTCTTTCTCATATTCAGATCCTAGGCTACTTATGTAGAACTGAATGTGTGTGTGGAGGCCAGGAAGTGAGAAAGGGAGGTTATAAGAGGAGGAAAAAGGAGAATTTCAGGCAGAAAGATGGGGAGAATTAGAGAACACATGCAATATAAAAGAGGAAGGGAACATCCTGGTGGTGGAAGGTTTAAGAAGGGGTAGAAAACTGGTGAGTGTGTGAGAAGAGAGGAGGGAGAGTAAATACGTATGAAAATTCATAAGGAAACCTATTGCTTTGTAAGAATACTTAAAAAGTAAAATATCCTCCAATGTAGAAGGAGTTGAGTGAGGGATAAGAGAGGATAAATATGATAAAAATATGTTATATACATCTACGGAATTGCCAAAAGTAAAATTAATTCTAAAGTGAAGTGAATGCATATTGAATATAAAGAAAGAAAGAAAAATTAAAATCCTGATGCCCAGGCCACGTTTCAAGCCCATTGCCTCAGGGACTCTGAGGGTGGGAACTGGGGGGCAGCATTAGGTCAATGTGTACCCAGGGCTGAGAACCATCGCAGCATTAGGTGGAACACGAGAAGGAGAAGTGGACTCCAGAACCTAGTTTAAAGTCTGAGGTTTGCTACATATTAGCTAGGAAATTAGGCACCTAGCCTCCAAGTTTCTGTTTCTTCATCCGTAAAATAAGAATAACACCTACATCAGCTGGTTATTATAAGGATTAAAGGGATAATGCATGTGGCGGTGCTTTGTAACTTTACAAAAATAAGGTATCATTACTGCTCCCTGGTTGGGCACCCATCCAAGTGGCAGAACTGGGTAGGTTACTTGTGCAACTCCACAAATATGTTCCCACATGCAAATCCATCTTTGTATTATTTGCCTAAAATATGTTCTACAGGTGCCAAAGGCGTGAGAAAACGCAGATGCTTATGTGCCTGTTGGAAAGTATTGAACAACCTTCTCCCACTCTCTCTATTTGTTTGGCTTAATATGTTTCAATTTATAAGGTTTTAATAAACCAGCTCTCATCTCTTTTGAAAATGATATCCCTGGGTCTGTAGTTCACTACCTCCCTATGGCTAAAGCTGGTGGAGACCTCACATGCTTGTGAGTGAAGATAGCTTCCCCTGACACCACATTCCATCAGGGTGTGGTACACAGCACAGCAGAATCCACACCAGATTGCTTGCTGTTAGAAATACAGAATCTCAGGACCCATCGGATACCTTGAATCAGGATTTTAATAACTGCAGAAGCTCTCCAGGTGATTCGTAGGCAAATGGAGTTTACAGAAGCATTGCCCTAGCAAATCCTACATGGAAAATTAGACAGTTGTCCCAAGCATGAGCTGTCCTCTGTGAATCCATGCTAATTTAGTTCCTCACATTTTCAGGTGGCTGCCAGCTGTCTCCTTAGGAATGCCCTCAATTTGTTCATCCTTCCGTCCTTTGATAGAGCTGAGATTTTAGCAGCCATTGGAGATTATTAGAACCTGAAGGATTTCCAGCAGAAGATAATCAGTCATTCCCCCCCCCCATCCAATTACTTAAAACATCTTATTTTTTTGTTTTCATATCCTAAAAAAAAAAAAAACAGCATGGCTGGCAATAAACAGGTTAATTTATGAGCGGCAAAACTGGTTTCTTTCGTGCTGCGAGAACCCAGTGGCTCATCCTTCTTACTGAGAGGCAGTTAATCAGTGTACACAGACCTCTGATTGATGTGCCTTAACTTCAAAAGGTGCATGGTTTATTTCTCAGTGCAAGTGCCTACTCCCTGAAAAGCTGGCCAAGGGAGGGCTAGAGTGGGGCTCTGTGTAGGCCACATTCTTTCATCTTTTCTTCTGGCCTGCTTGGTTCTTTTAATGTGAAATTGTCTACAACTAAAGTCTAAAGTAAGTCCTACAAGGTCTAAGGTTAAATTCTCAGTATCCTTGAGACTGAGAAATATGTTTGTATTTGGGAAAAGGTTGTCCTAAAAGGATACTGGTACCTATAAAAGAAATCAAAAAATTAGCCATGACACTCATGGATGTTAGTAATGAAAACATTATTCAAGATATTAGTCATCTACTACTGCCCTTGATGAAGTGACCACTCCAGTAGGAGCTAACAGAGGAAAGAGATTGGGCTCAACTCTGGCTCCAATAAAGATGTGGAGATTTTTTTTTTTTTTTACCAAAGGAGCAGTTTTAGCATCAGTGAATAGAAAATTACTAAAAGAAAACATTAGGGGTAACAGGGATTCTGACAGGATTTTTGATGGAGGCAAGCCAGGGTGATCAGCCCTCTACAGGAGGAATGGTGGTGGTGGTGGTGGTGGTGGGAACAATCAGATATCATCACTAACCAGCTAGGAACAGTGGGTTAAACCCACTTAGCAGCATTCTTATAGGTGAATGTGGAAATCCAAAAGTAAAGTATTAATTGGAAGGGTTCAAGGGAGCATTAGTTGAGTGGTCAGGGACAGAATCTTTGTTGAACCTGATATTAAAACTCACTTAAATCAGCTAAAAATCCACCCTCTCTTTTTTTTTTTCCGAAAATACTTCTGCATTTGCATTTCTGAGTTATTATTATTAATCTTATGCAGTCTCAAATCTCTACCTAGAAATTAAAACAATTCCCAAGTTAGTTGGGAGTTTGTCTAGATAAAGAATTGTTCTGATGTGAGAAGACATACATTTCACTTAAAGAAAATCTAAAAATGCTGAGTTCAGAAAGGGAAACATAAAACTCTAAGAGGAGCTGGAGTAACAGGTTTACCTTGTCAAAGATGAAACTCGGAAAAAGCAGCTTAAGGATCTAAAAATATGGATTTATGTTTTAGGTTTGGTTATGATTTTTGGATTTTTGAGATAAGGTTTCATTGTGTAGCCCAGGTAGGACTTGAACTCCCAGCAATCCAGCCTCAGTCTCCCTATTTCTCTATTTAATAGACTCTCCTTTTTATTAAGTATTCCAATCTATTCACTTCCTTACTTAAGATCTAAAACGTCTATGTAAATTCCTAATTAATATGCCACATTTTTAGAAATGTAAGTAAGATTGCCTCCTATGTAGTCATGGTAGGTAGATGAAACATAAAATGTCCCCCATAGACTCAGGTGTCTAAATTCTTAAATGCTAATTTGGACATTGTTCAGAAAGGGTTTTGAACCTTTAGGAGGTGGAGCCTCGCTGAAAAAAGTGTGACACTAGTGGGTAGAACCTGAGGTGATAGCTGAACCCCATGTGCTGTTCCCCCTCTCTACTTCCTGCTGATATGATGATATCACACTGGCTTTCTGCTCCTGCTATGCTGTCCTCACCACAATGGACTCTGCATTCTGAAAAAGTGAGACAGACTAAACTCTTTTCCTTCCGTGAACACTTCTTTAAGGATATTTTGTCCCAGCAATAAGAAAATAATTGATATGGTAGATTACATGATTAATAGTTCCCATTGTCCAATAAACAAAACACTTAGCCAGGCATGGTGGTAAATATCTATAATTCAAGACTTGAGGGGTGGAGACAAGACAGTCAGAAGTTTAATGCCAGACTTAGTTACATTGGGAGGTTATGCCAGCTAGGGATACATGCAACCTTGTCTCAAAACAAAAACAATATCATCAACAATAATAATTGAAAAATCATAAATTTATGATATAACTAAATATTACATTTCACTTTCTTTTTTAAATATTTATTTATTTGAGAGAGAGAGAAAATATGGGCATGTCAGGGCCTCCAACCACTGCAAACACACTGCAGATATATGTGCCACCTTGTGCATCTGGCTTTCGTGGGTACTGGGGAGTTGATCTCAGGTCCTTCTGTTTCACAGGCAAAAGCCTTAACCACTGAGCAATCTCTCCAACCCCCTACATTTCAATTTCTATATTTTCTACGTTGCTGGTAATGATTCAATATGTATAAAATGTTACTATAAAGTTACACTTGAATTTAAGGACTCAGTTTCATTATTATAAAGTCGCAATTCATATAGCACAAAAATAGTAAAATGTGTGATGGTCCTTGTGATATCATCTAGGGTTTGGGGGCTGTTCTAGTCAACTTCTCATTGCTGTGACAAACATCCAACCAGAAGCAGTTTGAGGAAAGAAAGGCTTTATTCTGGCTCCAGACTTGAGGGGAAGCTCCATGATGGCAGGGAAAGTGATGGCATGAGCAGAGGCTGGACATCACCTCCTGGCCAACATCAAGTGGACAACAGGAACAGGAAAGTGTGCCCAACACTGGCAAAGGGAAGCTGGCTATAACACCGATAAGCCTGCCTCCCAAAACACACCTCCAACAAGATTCCAATTCCATGATGGCAGGGAAAAATGGCATGTTCAGAGGCTGCACATCACCTCCTGGCCAACATCAGTTGGTCAACAGGAGCAGGAGAGTGTGCCCAACTGCCAAGGGGAAGCTGGTTATAACACCCATAAGCCTGCCCCCAACAACACAGCTCCAACAAGGTTCCAATTCCAAAATTGCCATCAGCTGGGGTTCAAGCATTTGGAACACATATTAAGTGTATGGGGGATACCTGAATCAAAGCACCCACCACAGGTTTGTTTTCTCTGCTGATCAAAGAATGAAAGTATAGGAAAGTATTTAAAAGAATAGTTCTTTGCAAAGTAAGAGGTAACAAGAGCAGAGAGAACACAGTCTCCTTGTGGAGGACGGATAGCCGAGCTGGAAAATTCACTGCCCCATTGGGAGCCAGACTTTTATTGAATGAAGGGAGCCTGCCCTTCCAGAGTCCTTGACAAGTTAGCCCTAAATAAAGACAAAGGCTCTGGTTGGTCCATGATGTATCCAGTAATGCACTGGTTCCAAAAATCCCAACAAGCAAGCCCATTGCTGAGTATATTCTCTTAGGTCAGAAGAAGTAGGAAGTAAATCACCCTCTCCATCATCTTAGGTTGCCACCCACAAGGGCCCCTTTCCCTATCTGTTTGCCTAAACAAAGAAACTGTCTAGCTCCTATAATGTCGCACTTCAAACACAACCATGAAATTCTTTTACACATAGAGTTCATCGTTTACCTCTGAGGGATAAAAGCAATTATCCCTCAGAGGACATACGGAAGATGGCTTACAATCATAAATTTAAGGATCTTGTGAAGATAACAACAAATACATGTGACACAAATAAGACAATTTCAATTTTAATCCGGAAATTTTTGCTGGCTGTGGTGGTGCACGTCTTTAAACCCAGTATTCAGGAGGCAGAGGTAGGAGGATTGCCATGAGTTTGAGGCCACCCTGAAACTACATAGTGAATTCCAGGTCAGTCTGGGCTAGAGTGAGATGCTACCTCAAAAAAAAAAAAAAAAAAAAAAAAAAACGAAAAGAAAAAGTTTCTGAAATTTTCATGTGCTTTTATGTGTAAAAGATTGAGGGAACATTTCACAGAGATAGGAAGGAAATTTCAGCATACTTTTGATAAAGCTGATAAACCAGGTATGGTGGTAGGCATCTAACATCAAAGCTACTGAGGAAGCTGAGGCAGAAGGATTGCTTATGCACAGGAGCTCAACACCAGTGTCAATATGTGATGAGACCCATCTCAAACATGTGCGTAAGTATGTATGTATAGCCTAATATAATATACGTATTAGACACTAAAAATGGAAAACAATATAAGTAGAGGTAGCACCTTTTCTCTGTTACCTTATATTTTGCTTGTTCTTTCATTTTGAGAAAGGATCTCTCCTTGTAGTCCAGGCTAGCACAGAACTTGTTATGCAGTCCAGGATGGTTTCAAACTCATGATGATCTGGTAGGAGCATTTTAGTAGGTACAGAACATATGCCAAAACATCCAGAAGGAAATGCATATGCACATAGCAGAACCTGTCACATGGCTTATCTTTTCTTGCCCTTTGTCTTACCTTCCTTACCTAGGATCTGGAAAATTCGAATAATCTCCCAGCATTATTTTCAGCAAGAGGTGGTCATGTGACCATAAATCAATCTGGCAGCCTAGATAGCCAGCTTCTTATTATATAGGGAGGAAAAAGATAACGATCTAAGACTACAAATGTGCACCACCATGGCCAGCTCAAAAACTTTTAATTATATTTTGTGTTTATAATTGTCCCAGTAATGTAAATACCCACTGCCTTATTGCATTTGTAACAATTTCTGTATTCACCAGGATAGGCTAGGTGTTGCTATGTTAGAAGGCATTCCCATCCTTCAGTCGTGTCCCACAATGGATATCCTTTCTCCCTAAGGACAGCTTATTCTGGCAGTGAGTCCAGGGTCTATCTTGTAGTTTCACACCCTGGAATTATCTAGGTTTTGGAGAAAGGGAAGAAAGTTCATTTCCATTTTGCTATGCTTTGGCCTAGAAATTATGTGTGTCACTTTTATTTATAGCCTAATAACCAGCTATCTTCATACCCCCAACTGAACTACCTGGTGTACTGTAAAAAGCCACCTCACTATGTAATCAAGAGGCGCTAACAGAACACAGAGTATTGCTCTGCCATCCTTTCAGTCTGACATATAAAAGGCCATAAAGGAGCTAAATTATGGTGTTTTGCCTGGTGTTTAAGAATTTATGTAGGTTAGGTAAATGCCCAACATAATTTTAAATAGCACAGGGAGCTATAAGATAAACACATTAAAGCCAAAGGTTAGTATCCAGTTTCCTCTCAGTTCACCTAGCTGTGGAAAGCACTCAGAAATCATGAGAGCATTAGCTGACCACTAGAGAATGTTTGCTATAGAATGGGAGTTCTCTTCCAATACCATGTACTTGTCAACTATTAATGATCAGTGGTTGGTAGTGATATTCATTCTAATGAACATGATAAAAAATTACTGATCATCATTAACTAGCTAGTGAATATAGAGTGTAGACTATATAAGTGGTTTGAATGTAAAGTGTTCCTCATAAGCTCATGTGTTTTGATTGCTTGATCACCCCAGATGGTGGCAATTTGGGAATGCTGTGGGGACTTTGGGATGCAGAGCCTTGCTGGAGGAGGTGTGTTGCTGAGGGTAGGCCTTGGGATTTTATAATCCATCCCCCTTGCCAGAACTAGCTAGTTCACTCTTGCTGCTACCTCCCTGCTGATATGTGACAATGTGAGCCAGTTTCTGTCTCTTGTCATGTTTAATCTGCTATGATGAAACTTCCCCTTGAAATTGTAAGCCAAAATAAATCCTTTCCTTCCATAAGATGTTTCCAGTCAGGCATCAGCCCAGCAAGGAGAAAGGAACTGCTACAAAAATTGGTATCAAGATTTTGTTGTACTCATAGTTAAGAGACTATTTTGAGACTCAGATGAGACTTTGGACTTTTAAATAGTGTTAGTACTGGTAGACTATGAGGACTTTTTAAATTGGACTGACTGCCCCTTGCATCATGAGATGGCCATGAGTCTATGGGGGTTAGGGCAGAATGTGGTGGTAGTCTGAATGTAAAATATTTCCAATAGGCTGATGTGTTTTGAATGCTTGGTGCCCATCTGGTAGAAATTTGGGATATCTGTAGGGCCTTTGGTAGGTGGAGCTTTGCTGAAGAAGGTGAGATACTATGGGCAGGCTTTGTGATAATATAGTCTAGCCCCAATCCCAAAACTCAGACTACTTCCTTTATGCCACTCTGGAGATGTGGCTGCCTGCTCTTGTTATACTTTCCCCACTACTATGTAACTTCCTTTTAAAGCTGTAAGCCAAAATGAGCCCTTTCCTTCCATAAGCTGCTGCTGTTTTGGTGTTTTGTCCCAGTATTGAGAAGGTAGATGCTATACCTAGGCATAGGTAAGATAATACCCTTTGCTCTGGGCCATTTTCAAATTTTGCTCTCAATTGTGCTATGCTAGTTGAGACTCTGACATTCCTGATCTATAGTGTGCTCTTTCTTTAAATGAGAACCCTCATTGCTATTTTCTGGATGTCTTAAATCTCTGATCAGGCACATATCCTGAGATCACAATCACGTTAAGCATCTTTGTCAGCTGGGGTGCTAAAAGTGGTTTTCTTCTCTCTAATGTAGGATGTAAAATTGGCTGCCTGCTTTGAGAATGACTCGATAAGTAGCAGAAGTTACCATAATCAGTCCCCTCTCTCTAAGATGAGCCTCCTCACTGTACATTTACTGTGGATTTTCTGCCAGTTTCGGAGCAGTATTGAGCATCTTTTGGCTTGTAGTTTGCACCAGGGAGACAGAGATTTCTGAGTTTGCCTGTGGAAATTAGAATATCTGAAGTTAAAAGCAGTGAGTGCATGGTGTTCACAGTAAGAAAAAGGCATAATTAGCATAACAATGCAATTTAATATTTTGAAAAACAATTTTTTCCATAATTTAAACTCCTGAAAGTATAATTCACCACTCGTGGCTACTGGAAATTAACAAATGTTGGTGATCTTCATGGGGGTTAGGAGAATATATTTTTGAATTAACATCAAATCACATCTTTTAAATTTCTCAGAAGAAGCATTAGGCTTAAGGTGTAGAAGTTACATTATTTATTTTTAAATAAGGGGGAAATCTGAGAATAGGTCCTCCATTAAGCAGGAAAATAGAAAACCATGACATGGTTGTTGGATCTGAGGGTAAGTGGGCCAAAAGGTAAGAAGAATTCAGAGCAATAAGTGAGGGAACTGAAAAATACCTCTAACAAATCTGTGAAAATTATAAAGGAGGGGAATTTGCAAGATTATGTGGGATAGGAGCTCAGATTATTTTATTTGCATGTGAACAGAAGGCCTATCAAGTTAGAATCACTGAAGAGAGATAACAGGGAACCTGCTATAGAGCCAAAATACCTATCCCATATGGGCGTTTATAATATGAAATAGAAGAAACTATAAAGTCACAGGATGGCTGACAGCCAAGGCCTATTTCATTCAAAAATGCTTTCATCTTCTGAGATCTTCCCCTACAATGGGTTGAATATGAAATGTTTCCCATGGGCTCATGTGATTAAATACTTCATTCCCAGCTGGTGACACTATTTTGGGTAATTATGGACTCTGGAACATGAAGCCTACCTGGCAGGCATAGGCCACTGGGGAACAGGTATTGAGGTGGCCCTACTTCCTGTCCTGCTCTTTCCTTTTGATCCACCAAAATATGGACAAGCCACAATACAAGCTCTCACCGCCATGCCTTCCCCCCCACAACGGGCTGATGTCCTCTGAAACGATGTGCCGGAATAAATTCTCCTTGTCTTTAAATTACTTCTATTAGACACTTCATTACAAAGATGAGAAAAATAACTAATGCATCTTCAAATAATATACATATATATATATATATATCTATATATATATATATATATATATATATATCATTATATATAGACCAGGGAGAAGTTCAGCAGAACAAATATGGCATATGTTGTGGTCAGCTTTCTAGTTGCTGTGCAAAAAGAACCCAAACAAAAGTGGCTGTGGAGGAATGGGTTTATTTGGCTTACGGACTCAAGGGGAGACTCCATCCTGGCAGGGAAAATGATGGCATGAGCAGAACGGTAGACATCACCTCTGCCACAGCACTGGAAACAGCAGCAGGAAGGTGTGCCAAATACTGGCAAGGGGAAGCTGGTTTATAACCCCCATAAGCCCGCCCCCAACAACACAGCTCCATCGAGGCTGCAAAATCCAAACTGCCATCAACTGAGGATCAATTACCCAGAACACATTCATTTGTTGGTGGGGGACACCTGGATCAAACCATGACATCATAACATCTGTTTTTTTAATATTTTAATTAAACTATTCATTTTTTATTCATTTAAAAGAGTGAGATTGAGACAGAGGACACACACACATACACATACACATACACATACACATACACATACACATACACATACACATACACACACAGAATTGCCTGACAGGGCATCAAACTTCAGAAGCATGTGCCACTTGAGAATCAAACCTTGGCCTGTAGGCTTTGCAAGCAAGCACTTGTAACTGCTGAGCCATCATCTCCTCAGTCCCCAACATCCATTTTTATAAATTAAGTTGTATTAAAACACAGTCACACACCCTTACTTAATATATGGCTGACCTATTGTAGTGTAAAAAGAATAGAATAGTATCAAAAGTGCTTACTAGTTGGTACCATATGGAAAAAAAATGTGTCCACACATAATAGAAGAGTCAAATAATTGTCACAAGGTAAAACAGGAATGATTTCAAGAGGATTATATTTTAAAGCGACTGAAGTGAAGTCTGGCCTATAAAAACTTCAGAGGATCCCATGACCGAGTCCTGAAGCAGAACTAGGGCAAGGCGATTCCAAGTCATTCCTTAAGAAAGAACGTGGGGACTAGGAGCATGTTTACTAAAATTCGTATGAGAATGCTTTGGGGCCAGGAATATTACTCAGTGGTTAATGTTGCTTATTCTGCAAGCTTGCTGGCTAGAAGTTTTGATCCTGAGCACCCACATAAAGCTGGTCACATATATCTGTAATTTCAACATCCCTATGGGGAATAGGAGGTACAGTCAGAAGAATCCCAAAGGTCACAGAACACCTACCCTGACCTTCCAAGTAGCATGCAAGAAGAGGGACCATGTAAGTGGAAGGAAACGACCAAAACCCCAGGGTGAATCTCTTAACTCCACATATACACACAGACACACACACACACACACACAAGCACACACACACGCATACACACACACACATTAAAGAAAATGTTGAAAGCAATCGTGTATTGTTTTTGTTATATTCTGCTTTTCATTTTGTATCACCATTCCTGACCTAAAGACATATTAAAAAGTCTTTTCTTAAACTATTTTAACCCTCTAAACAATTAATTTGAAAAAGATTAATCCTTTAAAATATTCTCCACAATGTTGTTCCCAAATTGTCATTGGCTGAAAATTCACCACTCTACCCAGAAAAAAACAGGAAAGTATCTATTAAAGTAACAGATCTAGGGGAAGTTCAATAATGAAGAAAAAGGCTAGCTCCCTTTCGCAGATCCAAGCAGAGAGAGACCCAGCACCAGCAACTGTAGCAAGCACAATCTAACTACCAAAGAACAGGACTGCAGACTTGAGCTCAGGCTTCCCTTTGCATATGTATAGCTAGAATTTCACATCCACCCCAGAATCACCTTCAGGTTGGAGCCTAGAAGCTGACCTAGGTGACACCTCCTCCAGCCAGGCAGCTGGAGAAAAATATTTACACTTTTGAATCTATTGGGGGACATCCATTCAAACTACCCAACCGTGGAACATTCCAGCAATCTCACTGAGGAGGGCCCTTAGTGGATTGGGGGCAGGGAGGAGAGAAATGAGGGTACCAATGCAAGATTTGTTCATACGGAGTTTCTACTTATTAACAATAAATAAATACACTTTTAAGAAATTAACTGGGCATGTTGGCATATGTCATTAGTCCCAGCACTCAGGAGGCTGAAACAGAAGGATGACCATGAGTTCATAGCCAACCTGGGGCTACAGAGTGAGTTCCTGGGGCTAGAGTGAGACTCTGCCTTGAAAACAGCTAAATAAATAAGTGAATAAAAGTTTTAAATAAAAAAAAAGAAAATTTGCTACACAGATATGTTTATTTATTTGAGAGAGAGAAAGAAAGAGGGATGGGGGAAAGAGAGAGATAAAATGGACACACCAGGGCCTCTAGCCACTACAAATAAACTCCAGATGCATCCGCCACCTTGTGCATCTGGTTTTACATGGGTACTGGGGAATCAAACTTGTATTCTTCTGCTTTGCAGGCAAGCACCTTACCTACTGAGCCATCTCTCCAGCCCTACACAGATATTTTTGATAAGTAAAATTCTGTGAGTCACTGAAAAGATAACTAGAGAAATATATAAAATGAGTTGCAAGGAAAAGTGTGATAGAAAAATCTAGAGGTAGAGAGGTTCTGGTCAAGATAGCAGACACCCTAACCAGCCTCTATCCCCCAGGGTGAAATCAGAAGGCAGCAAGAACCATGGACAACATAACCAATAAGACCAGAGGTGATAGCTGACTCCCTGGCAGGAGATGAACCACCCCTAACACAGCAGCTGGGGCCCAGGTGAAACCACAGATTTCCAGATGAGCAAGAGAGGTGCTTCCACAGGGAGACTGACAACCAGCACCAAGGCAAAGAACACAGACACTGAGGATACTCAAATCGTTCCAAAGCAGAAATCTAGAAGTGGCTTAGAGCTCAACACTAAGGTAGACTTAAAATTCACCCACCATGGTTCAGGGAACTTTGCTGAAGAGGGGGTGGAAAGATTGTAAGAGCCTTTGTGGGGGGAGGGATATGCAGAGGAATTGCCCACACCAATGATTGACTCATAGTCCTCAATCCCCATGTAATATACCAGCAATCCCACTGAGGAGGATCCACAATGGAATGGGGGCATGGCAGAGGGAAATGGAGGCCTCAACACATGTCTTGTGCATTCAAAGTTTTTACTTAATTTTAAAAAAGAAAGAAAGAAAATCTAGAGGTAGAAGTAAAATATTAATGTCTGTTGTAATTTTACTGAAGGATTTGTATTACTAGTCATATTCATAAACCTCCATAATAATTTAAAGCCACCAAATTTTTGACAAGTGAAAAAACTTGAAGATAATTGTCATTTGCTATGGTTTGGGGACTGTTGCAAAGTCAGTTCCACGCTGCTGGGATGAACATCTAAACCAGACACAGTTTGTGTGGGGGAAGGGATTTATTTCAAGCTTCCAGATCCGGGAGAAGTTCCATCATAGGGCGGAAGGAGCTGGCTCCCACTCATAAATCCAAGCAGAGACACTACCAAGCAACCAGCACCACAAGGAAGCGCAGCCAGAGCTCAAAACCTCTCTTCACACCTCTAGGCTTGAATTCAGATCTGCCCTCAGTGACATGCTCCCCTGTAGCAGGAGCCTGCTCGCAAACTCACTTTTAATAAACCCCAGAGTCTATGGGCAACATACATTCAAACTACCACAGGAGCATAATTAGTTTCCCTTGTATGAAGTCTTGCTGTGGTATTGTGATTTTTGTCTTTGAACATTTCTTCATACCTTAGAGTCTTTTGACTTCTGAGGGGTGTACTCCTTAACCTCTTCGCACAATGTCCCATGTTCAACATCTACTTGGGTCATGATACAGCACTATGGTATACATACAAGAATTCATTTTCATCTGAAACATCCTTGCTTCTGGGGACACCGATGGAGAGCTCAACAGTCGCTTGCTTCTTCAGCAGTATGTGGCAAAGGTGGTCTTTGAGAGCTCTGCAATTGCTTATTAAAGTGTGCAACTGATTATTAAAATGTGCAGCTGTTTAGGCTCCAAAGAAAGCTTACTCCATGAAGATGTCTACGGAATCTCCATGTTTTATCATGCGCACATAATTCTGTTTTACAACATAGATGAAGTGATTATTGGATTGAAGTCATCCATTGATTAGATTTATTAGAGTTTGAAGCTTGGAGGCCATATTTATTGATGTGTGTATAGTTTTAATTTGAGAAATAATGCATAAACATTGAATTTCTTTCTTCTTCTGTAAAGTTAGATGCTGTGATATCACTAGGTATATTTCTTTACAGTTTGCTAAAATAAATCATTTCCCTTTCATTAAACACAGCCTGTGGGTTCATCATGACTCAAGCCCTTATCATTCCTTATTTTCTAAATCCCAACCAGGATTATTCATAGATCATAGGTATCTGTCCATTGATTTAATGACTAACCTAGATTCAAGCAGATAATTACATTTTTATTAAAAAAAAACCTAGCTAATTTACTACAGTTTATTCATGTCTTAGGAAACATTAAGCTAGCATTTCATTCTATGCATAATTTCTGAAAAGCCTCAGAGAGTGGGAGCTTAAGGTCCTGGAGCAGAGAATAGTCAAGATATTTGGGGCAGATGGTCACTCTCCATCTTACAGCTCACGTGGGCTTTGTTTTATGATGTGGAACACAGAAATCAGAAAGTAGAATTGAAATCCCATCGTTACTTTCTAAATCAAGCATTTCTATAGCAATTGTCACCATGGTATCTTGATGTGTTCTGACAGGGGAAATCTCACTTTTTAAAAAGTATGGGAGATTTAAAAAAATCTCACTTTTTAGAAAGTATGGTAATTAGGGAAAAAGAAACTCTTTCCATACTTTAACCTGGTAGCCATTTCCTTAATGAAGACCTTAAAATTATGTGCACACATAGACAGAAGGTCCAATATCATCTAATTCAACTCAAGGCTGTTGAGTTTCGTGATGATGAGGTTAGCTAAAAGGACCCTAAATGTGATGAGCGCTGGAGAGCAACTCAAATTCAAAGCACTACATCTCCCTTTTCAGCATCCAAGCAACTGTCCATGTTAATCTAATTTCATGTGTACGACATCTCTGTGGAACTAAGCAGTGAAATGATCATTTTGATTTTATAGAGTTAGAAATAGCGACTTGCTTCAGGTTGCAAAGAAATCATGCTCCAGCAAGTCTTCCAATACCAACCCCTGCCTTTTAAATGAGCAGAGTTTATTCATCTCCTTATTCAGCTTCCTGTGGAGCAGAGGATACCATTTGCATAGACCACAGGTGAATGGCACCCCTGGAGGTGTGTAGAGTGTGGGTGGTTCCTAGACCTGTGACATTGATGGAGAAGGCTTGCATGGTGTTGGTGGGGAATCGTGCATGCACAAATGAGGCATGTGAGAAGCAATATGCAGTTCATGATGAGCTGGATATAAATCTATTCTTCGGCCTTATTAAAGCATATTGAAAATCAAGTGAAGATGGTATGGAAATGATCTTGAATCTTGTCAAATTGAATGTCATCCCAGAATCTTCATGTGTTGAAATTGTAATCCCAAATGTGTTGGTATTTGAAGAAAAAGCCTTTGGGAAGATTAGGTTTTGAGGGTGGGCATACACACAGAAACACACACACACACACACACACACACACACACACACACACACACACACACGAGAGAAGACTGTGTGAAGGATATGGTGAGAGTAAACCAGTTGTCACCAAGAGATCATGGACTTCCAGTCTCCAGAACTGTAAGACTACATTTCTGTTGTTAAAACAACATAATCTATGACATCACATGCCAAGGAAGGAAAAGACTACCTCATTTTAAGCAGTATCCTCCTTCCCCCACCCCTTTATAGAGCAAGCTTCAGTACTAACAAAGTTAACAAGTTGCTTTTGACAAATTTCAGGATTGCAAGCAACAAACCAATGTCTGTAAATACTTCCACGAGAACAACAAGGCACCCCATATCACCTCAAGCTTGCATTTTATTATACACTGGAGAGGACCTGAGTGAGGAAAAAGGGGCTTGCTCATGGCCATATGTTCCTTCAGAAGAGATGAGTATACATCTCAAACAATCTTTTTCAAAGGATTTACAAATTACTGGCATATATTTTGATGGTGAATGACAGACACGATACCTACAAGACTTAGGCACCTATTGGTATTTATTTTGCTGCTAAGAGTCAAACCAGGACCTCACATATCCTAGGCAACTTAGACATGTTTCTAAGCCCAAGTTCCTTTCCTTTCCTTTTTTTAAAATTGAAATGAATAAGATGCTTTAAATCTTACTGGAATCATATGAATGATGGTGTTTTCCATTAAAAACCTTAGGGAAGGCAATCAAGCTGTGTAATTAAGTGATATAAATAAGTCAAAAGAAGACAAGACAGGAGGAGAATCCAGGCAGGGAAAAAGGCTCTGCCTCACCTTGGATACTCAGTGTGAGCCCAGTGGTATCCACTCTGAATTTCTGAGATTGGAAGTTTGAAGATTAAGCTTGTATAACACCTCTTTCCTTTATTAATTATACTAATCATATAAAACACATCTGCTTATTTAGTCCATAGGTTCAGATTAGGCTAAATTTGGGTTTAATATCCTGAATTTGATCATAGTTTGTGACCCCAACTCCATGTAGTCCTTAATAATATTTTTAAAAATTACCATATATTAATTAATTAAAAGAGTTCCTCACTTGATAAAAAGAAGAATCCCCTAAAGGTAGAAGAAACCATCTGACCTCCTAATTTATGTGACCCATACAAAGATTCTCTATTGAGACCTTTGCAACACATATTGAGTTTTTAATATTTAATGGAAAATCATGGAATATTTGGTAGAAAATTAAAAATTTATATAAACAGCCTTGTTAGGACTGTTGTATAGTTGTAGAATCATTTTATTAAATTCCATAAATTTCTTTCTGAAGCTCCATGTGTACTGTGGTGATTGTTAATTCTTTAAAAGGTACAAGAAGAATATGAAAATAGTAATAAATGTTAAAATCTGTTAGGGGCTTACTGAGAGCCAAGCCAGTATTCCAATTCCTTCAAATGAATTAATTTAATCATCTCAACAACCTGCAGAAGAAAGAGCGAATTCCCTGAAGATATAACTGAAGCATAGCACATGTCAAGGGCCATACACAAGGAGGAACTGCTATGTATGTAACTTAAACATTATATACAGTATGTGACCTGGTTGTTTAGTTTCATTTGGGATGAAGTATTTGGTGATCTTTAAACTCTGTTCTTCTTACAATACTATACTTGGCCTTGGTCTAGCACATATAAAATTTTATACCTTGAATAGATATATCTAGTATATATTGGAGAACCAACACACACACACACACACACACACACACACACACACACACACAAACACGTTTTAAGTACTGTGTTGGTTTAAATCTAAATGTCCCCATCACCTCTGTTGTCTGTACTTGAGCTTTCTGCTTAGTCCCCAGCTGGTGGAGTCTTTGGGAGACGGAGGCCTGCTGGAGGAAGTGTGTTGGGTTGAGAGGGTGCAGAACTTGGGTTTGAGTCTGGCCCTGTGTGTTCAGAGCCAGTTGGTATTGCTGTTCTCTCTCTACTATGGATATACAAAGTGAGTCAGCTTCCTATGCCATGATGTAGCTGCCCCTCAAAACTGTAAGCCTAAAACACACCCTTACCTTACATAAGCTGCTTTTGGCCAAGTATTTTGTCCCAGTAACTAGAAGCAAACTGCAGCAAATATAAACATTTTTAATAATTAAAAATATATTTTCACGTTCAGTAGCCTTATACTCATAGCATTTATTTCCATTATTTATGTGACAGGTCACAATAGACTTGACAATACTTGAGGCTAGTTTGCAGTAGAAATTATAGATATTGTAAAAGTCTTAATACAGTTGGATCTAGGGAATTCCACAGTATACTTATAGTATAAAAAATTTGAAATTACATAAATTATGAAGCTTACCACTCTGTTTTCTTATTTTCTGTGCTAATGAAGGATCACTTTAAAATTATTTATTTACATGTGCATGTGAGTGTATATGTACCACAGCATACATTTGGAGGACAGAGGTGTCTGTGCTCTAGTTTCTGTTGGACAGAGTATCTTGCCACCAAAAATGAGGATGTCTGTGAGCTTCAGACTCTCCTGGTTCTGCCTCCCATTGCCACAGGTATTGTGGGATCCACAGATCCATGTACCACCTTGCATCTGGCTTTAATATGGGTGGGAAATTGAATCCTGGTTGGCAGCCTTTGTAAGGAAGTACATTTAACCTCAGCCCTATAGAAGAAATTTTATTATTACATTACAATTTTTATATGAAGAATTTTGATCATTGTCGTTTAGGTAGTTTCCTTTATGATCCTATCATGTGTGTGTGTGTGTGTGTGTGTGTGTGTGTGTGTGTGTGTGTGTGTGTGTGTGTGTGTTTACAGTGTTGGGTTGGAACCCAGGACCTCACACGTGCAAGTGGTCTTTCACTGAACTACAGGCCCAGCTCATTCTATATGCTATATATTGTGCATTTTGTATGAGTTTTTTTTTTTCTGAGAAGGAATACACAATTGTTTCCACAGTGTCAAAGGGAGCCAGGACACAATGAGGAAGTAGTAATGTTTATTTTACTCACACATGCATTTATCTGTACTTTCACATAAGTGGTCCATTTGATTAAGTGGAATAAAGTTTTAGAGACTATGTAGATAGGCTAGGCTCAGTGTCAGATATTGTAGACATATCAATTCTCGTTAAACCATGAAATTTGGAATATCTGCCAGAGGTTTGCAGAGTGTTCTAGAGTCTAGAATTTGAGACTCCTCTATTCATTTGGAACAAACCAGTTTAACCACCAGCCTCTTAACAGAGGGGAACTCAAAGCTACCCTCTGTCCATTCTTCCTCTTTCCTCTTTCAATCCCAAGTTTTCTCATTTTTTGAAACCTTTGTAGACATGTCATTCTATAAACAAGAAGACATCCATCCATTTTTAAAACTGACTTGTTCCTTGTGGCATTATAGTCTACAATTGCAATGTGATTTTTAGTTGCCACTATGGTTTTTCAAGTCACACAATAGATGAGGTCATAGAGCAGGGCCTAGATTCTGTTTGTCAAGGGAAACGGGAGAGTCTGAGCTACTTGCCCTCTACTCCCAGGTTGAAAAAATAAACAGTCCTGAGTGCAATTCAAAGGGCAAGGGGGAAACACTAAGAAACCTGGTTGAAAACACTATCTAAAAGTAAGCACATGTGGCTTTTGGTTCCAGCTAGGACAAAGTAGATTGTGATGGGCCTCCTTCTAAAATAACAAGTGGAACAATATGGAAAACTGTCCAGAAACATGACCAAGCCATCAATTCAAACAGGACTTTAGAATCTATGATTCTTGAGGCAAAGGCTAGGGTTGTTTCAAGGGAGTTGAAAAATAAAGATGTGCTTTACTGGTTAAAGAGACAGACTTAAAGAGGAAGAAATTTCAGAGAAAACACTTCAAAAATTAAACACACCATTTACCCTTGAATGTTGGGATAAATTGTAAGATGGATATTGTATTGATCAACTTTTATTATCAATTTGAGCAAGTCAGGAATGAAGTGAAGAGACCGGCTTCTTGGGCAGGAATTTCCAGAAGTCTATGTGTAAAGATGTTTCAAGAATAAGCAATGCCTCTTGTTGCCACTATCTGGTTTCTGTCATCCTTGGTGAATACTGAAACCCACCTTCTTCAGCTTGCCAACAAGGGGCCTCCACGAATCCTTCAAGGCCTTTAGTACCAGAGTGGGAACTCGATGGCATCCATATTCTGAGTCTCCCGCTTGCAGATAGACATTGTTGGACTACCTGGCCTGTATCTTCTAAACCAACCTAATAAATCTCTTCTTAATACATATTCATTTTATGTGTTTTCTAGAACCATGACTAATACATAAATATTAGGAGACAAGGGGAAAAACCCATAAACAGAATACACAAAAATTACTACATACACATATGTGAAAAAGACTGATAAATTTGATTGAATTAAAATCAAGAACTTTTGTTCTGGTTTATATATTCCTACAATATTTTCTTTCCAGAAGCAGCATTATTGCTTCACTTTACATTTAAATCTGCTTTTTTCTTCTTCTTCTGTAGTTCTAATCAGGATCCTGTAAAAAAAGAGAACAGAGAAGAAGGCAATGTGGTTTTGTATATGAGGTGTCTTTGCCCTTAGGTCACACTCAGGGATCTCGATTAGAGGCAGTTCAATGTCTCCTGTGTTAATACCTCAAGTTTTAGAAATCTTGATGTAGG
Source organism: Zapus hudsonius (assembly GCA_004024765.1). Taxonomy (NCBI): domain Eukaryota; kingdom Metazoa; phylum Chordata; class Mammalia; order Rodentia; family Dipodidae; genus Zapus; species Zapus hudsonius. The sequence continues at coordinate 24,996 of PVHP010011388.1, read as the reverse complement.
GTTCTGTCTGCCACCATTTAGTGGGCATCTGTGGCCATATTGGGTGAGGCTGATCCAAGCAGATAGGTGCTAGCAAAGGTGTTATGTGATGTTATCATGTGTGTTAGATGGTCAATAAGAAGAGAGAAGCTAGATATTAACAAAGTGAGGTCCACTACAGATATTAAAGGAGGAAAAAATAGTGCTAAAATGTATTGCAGTTGAGTTGATTCTTTCAAAGACATTAATGTTGAAATGGATCAATAATGAATATTGAGTGATGGTGATGTCATGATGACATGAAGTTGAGTGTCACAGTAATGATCAGCATGTGGTCAGCTCCATTTAGCATATTGTTAACATGAAATATCTGTGGAAAATGTTAGCTCCAAAAGAAAACATTCCAGACTGCTTATACCTTCATGTGAGCTGTTCAGAAGGAATTTTCTTTATTAATCTATAGGTGACTTTACCTTCCCCTGAATGAGCATTGCAATACCACTGAGTTTTCTTCCATTCAGTGCTTGAGTCATAAATATAATTAAGCCTTCAACTCTAGCCGTGACATTGTTTTATAAATATTATGAATTAAATTATATTTTGTATTTATGGGTTACTTGATTCTTGTATGAATATTTATGCTTTTCTTTCTCAAATAATGTCTTTGCAGTTCCAAGTGATTTTAAGTGAGCCCAGCTAATCTGAATTACTTTAAAAATATCTCTACAGTTAAAAATGACTATTGGCATCAAGTGAGATTTGGGGCAATGTTAATGACATTTATGTCACAAACAATCCAATGTATTTGAAACTGCATTAGTTACAAATATATCCAGTGACTAGAATTATCCAAAGAATAGTGAAGTATTGGTTTATTTCACAACTTTACATAAGACAACTATGCTTTTGTTGCCTAAACAAATCCTCAGTGAATTAATCAAAAGTGCCATCTGCATATTTAATTTTCTCCAGGTCTTTATATATGAAGTTTCCTTTGTATCGAACAGTACTTACCCTGCTTTGAAAGGAAAATCGTAGGTTTGGTTTTATAACTGACTGCATTGCTAATCAAAGGAAAGAAGAATCTGATCTCACAACCTATTTATATAGTTTTAAAACTTTCTAAGAAAAATAAAGCTCTGCTATAATTAATGCTTAATGGTATAAACACCCCTGCCTTCTTGGTTGCCTAGTAACTACATACTGCTGACATGTGAGCTTTCTAAAGAGGCGGAACTGGTGGAGCTATTCAGATCCATTTCCAATTCAGGTGGTTGAGGGGCAGCAATGGGCCAGATTCTTTTGTTAAGTTGTTTTCCACAATGGTTTTGCACGAAAGCAGCCTTCTACCCTTAGATATACTGTTCCAAATGACTTCTGCAGATAAGACTTCAAACAAACAAGTAATGGTTTAAAATTATAAAAGAAAGCATCCAATAGAATTGATCAGCTCTACTTGGTTGTTCTGCATTAGCCCGTGTCTGTTAGAGATTGGGCCAGAGAAGGGATGATGTTCGTACTATACCTTTAACTCTTCAAGGAAACTCAGTGTTCACATCAAGTGTGGTTGTGCATGCCTGTATTCTCAGCACGTAGGAGACTGGTGTGGGAACATCGGGAGTTCAATACCAGTCTTGGCTACATAATGAGTTTAAGGCCAGTATGGGCTTGAATGAAATCTTGTCTTTAAAAAGCTTGTGTGGCAGGTTGAGAGGGAGGGGGGGAGAAGGAGGTACCTGGGGAAATGACTGTTTTTAAAGGAACTTGCTTGCAAGCTTGCTGACCCAGGTTTGGTCCTCCCCAGCACCCACTCACAGTCTGAGGCAAAGTGGTGCATGTGTTTATAATCCCAATCAGCCTGTGATGGTTGTTTCTTTGTCAACTTGATCTATGTAATAATCCATAATAATCTTGGGCAGTTCTCTGAGTTTGCCTACAGGAAGGATTGACAAAATCCTTTTGGGATTTTGGAGAAGGGAGGAATTCCCTTCTCCAGAGTGAGCTCTTCCCCCCAGTGGGTGGGCCTTGAAAGGGGACTAAATATAAGGAAGCTTGAGGGTAAGGGAAGCTGCTCCCTTCCTCCCCCGGCTGCTGGTGCTTGTTTGTGACTTGCACTCCCATCCTGCTCTCCTACCCTTTCTAGACATCGGAACCCAGTTTCCTCAGCCTCACATCATGGGCTGAAGAGCAGCCGCTCCCCAGGGAGCCATCAGGCCTTCTGGGCTGGATTGGGACTGCTGAGGCCTCCAGCCACGTGGACTGAACAGCTACAGTTTCTTCACCCATGGGCCTGCAGACTGCTATTGTTGGACTGTCCTAAGCTACCCCAAGAAATTCCCTTTTTACTACAATCCATTCTATCAACTGTATTCCTCGAGAGAACCCTGACTAATATACAGCCCAAAGGCAATGGGAGGTGAAATCAGAAGATTCTGGAAGCTCCTGGGGCTAGATAGACAGGTGAACTCACTGGCAAAACAAGAGACTCTCTCTCAAACAAAGGGGGAAGGAAAGAGGGGACAAGCACCCTGAATTGTTCTCAGACCTCCACACTCATGCCATGGCATACACATGCCCATACACAGACATACATACATACACAGACAATAAAAATACCCCTTTAGCAACTGAGTGACCCTAGATACAGTTCCTGTTTAAAAGTGTTATTTTATTGTAATGATTATTTCCATTTAAATTTGGCTTGCTTCTCAAACAGTACATTTCCTACTTCCATTTTGCTTTTTCTTAGGTAAAACAAGCTGGCAATGTTTTGGCACACTCTAACTATAGTTGGTGAGGAGGTCTTCCATGCCCATAGGTTGTTGACAAAGATGGCTTGTCAAATTTTTTGAATTTGAATTAAATTTACTGAATAAAAGCCACTAAAAGCCTACAGCATATGTAGATAATGATATGTTGCCTAGGAGGGAATGTAACTGGGCCACATGAAAATCCAGTTCTTGCAATATCTTGATTTCAAAATAATGTGTTAGGGGACCTTATCTGAATTCTTTCTTACAGAATTCCTTGTGTCAAGACTCAGGGCTTCCTAGGTTGGTCACCTCCATGCAGACAGGAATCCATGTGGGATGGAATATTTAAATTGTATAACTATAGCCTTTTGGATATAGTCAGAGATGATTTGCTACATAGTAATTTTGTCATTTGGCAAAGCTAAGACTCCATAGCATATGGTTTGCTCTCTGGAATTATCATAAGTGTTCTCATTTGACTGAAATAAAGGATTCTCTTCTTCCCTGATGGAAACGGTTTTAGGATATATTTGTGTTCCTTTATCTTCTCACATGGAAGGAAGCCTCCACCATCATGATGTGCAGTTCCCTGTGTTCTTGGTTTTGTGGGTTAGAGAATGTGGCTGGTGAAGCCAAGGGCAGAGTTTAATTAGAAAACCACCTGGCTTCCCAACCACTGTCTCCATTCCCTGCCTCCACAACTCATGTCTCCAGTCATTAAAGAGACAAACCTTTGAAGAATGTCCTGCAGCTCAACACAAACACATCTCTATGGTGTTTGGAAAACAATTAGTCTAAATTCCTTTTGTCAGTGAGACATTAGCATCATCATTATGCTCAAAGGAGAAATTAATGTCAATGTTAGCTATTTTTTTCTCTTTGCAACATGTTTAATATGCCTCCTACTGTGCTAATGCTGAAGATAATTTACTGATAAATAATCATTCTTTTTTGTTAGTGAAATTTATTTTTTTCAGGTTATGCTCCCAGTCTCCTTTTTTTCACCCAGCTTTTCAGAATTTTTTTTTATTCTAGCTCTGGATGTCTTTCATTATTATTATTATTATTTAGCTGTGTAATTAAGATTCAAAAAATTAATTTCTAAAGCCATCAGCTCACTACCCTTTCAAATCTATTTGGCTTAACTATAATAGAGTCTCTCTTTGTGCAAAGGAAGTCTTTCAGAAAGAGTTAATTTGCAATCTCAATAGAGGCTAATTCTCAGGAGAGAATTTAAAAGAGCAAGTAAGTGTCCTTCTTCCAAAGAACAAGCAGCCTCAGCCCAGGCCCCTTAAGGGAGTTAATCCCTCCTGTGGTGATCGGACACTGGATGGGATGTGCAGCCAGCCTCAGTGATGGGTGTGTTAAAATGGAAGCACAGTACTGTGGATTCTTCTTGCCAGGTCCTGGATTGGCAATCAGAAAATGTGCTGCCCTATGGTTTTTATGTCTGATTTTTTTTTCCATTTTAAACACACACACACACACACACACACACACACACACACACACACAGAGAGAGAGAGAGAGAGAGAGAGAGAAAGAAAGAAAGAGAGAGAGAGAGAGACAAGAAAACTGTGTTCAGGGTTTAATTCCTTTCTGATAGGAATCTGATTTAATTTTATTTAGAAGGTATCCAAGCTATTCTTCCTACTGATAAGTTTTTCAAGTTGAGCTGCATGTAAAATGCAGGATTTGCTTCCCAGAAATAGTGTATTTCATATGCCTAGTTCTAAATTCCTAAGTGAACTCTATTATTTTATCCCACCCCTCCCAGAAGCAAGCTAGTTAATTTCTTGGGTAATAATTCAACATTGACATCAAGAAAATTGATGGCCTAGTGTGCGAACATGCATTTTGAAAAGAACAAGAAATACCCTTGCTTCCAAATTTAAATCTTTATATCAGTTCATCATCTAACTTTTGCTTCAAATGCTTTTATCTTATAAACAGTCTAGATATTGTCATATGGAGCAATTTCAGAGAGAATATTTGATAAAAAGAAAGTGGTGTAATGAACAAGGGTGTAAACCAAAGTGCCCAGAAGGTGATCAGTTGTCAGAGTACAGCTCAAGAAAATTAATGAATGGGTGGCTCTGTTCACAGGATAACCTGCAGGTGATCCTGAGCCCCTGACCCTTAACCCTGGGAAGCCAGGTGAAAGTTCTGTCTTCAGAGAACGTTTCAGGTTTTATTGATCAACCCCCTTTTAAGGGTCCTTGAAGAAAAGATTTCCTCCCATTTGGGTCTGATTTGGTTCCAACGTGGAAAGTGAGACAATTAAAGTGCAAAAACCTTTCATTAGGAGCCAGCTATTAAAGAAAGCTTTTTGATTCCAGTCGTTCCTCTTCCAGAATGCCAAGCACGGTTTGGTTGAGGCTGATTTGACTTCATGAGAACACAGCTTGAACACACCTCCACTGATTTGTGCTTTCAACACGTTTTTAGGGATCTAGAGATTTGGGAAGTCTGTACCATATGGTCTTGATAAGGTGATATATTTTCAGATTCTGGGAATTGGCAAGAAAGGGTCTGAACAGAATTAGAGGCAGGAAGCGAAAGTTAGGTGTTTGGGGCCTAACTCACCTGAAAAAAAAAAAAAAACTGGATGTATATTCATAGGATCAGTTTTTAACAAAGTTTTGTTTTGGCTTATAGGACTGAGTGTCCTCACCTGCAGGACAGAAACTAGCAAAATCTTTTCTAAAAATATATATATTTTTATTTATGAAAGAGGTGGGGGGAAGGTATGGGTGTACCAGGGCCATCTGCCACTGCAAGTGAACTCTACACGCATGAGCCACCTTGTGCATCCGCTTTCCGTGGGTACTGGAGAATTGAACCCAGTACCCAGTCTGTCAGGCTTTGCCAGCAAGCAACTTTAACCACTGAGCTACCTCTGCAGCCCAGGATGTTGCAAATTCTTAAGCAGAGAGGGCTTCTTTTAAAAACCACTGGCAATGAACACTTTTTTGTTTCTCTAAACAGACTTCAACTTTGGGGAGTTGAAAGAGGAGGGGGAGGCGGTCTCTCTCCACCTTCCTTGAAGAAAAAAAAAAAAAAAAGATTATACAGATAGGTACCAGGTAAGGGCTGCTCAAAATAAGAGGACATGTCTTTTTCATCCCAGAGTTGATGGTTTTAGAGAGCCCTAGAGTCAATGGCTGGATAAAACAAAGCCAGGTGTATATAAACCAGGAGGGTAAAGGCACCCTGGCTGCAGGAAATTTTATGAAAAACAAAAAATCAAGAGGAAGGGTGCCTTCTGCGAACTCCTCGCAGGAAATTGCTAGCCAAAGAGAAGGCTTTTCCTGGATTTTAGAATTCACACCCCAGAGCCTGGCATCGGGTCGGTCGGTGCCGCGCAGGCTTGGCTCAGGCTGCGCCTCCCGGGGTGGGTGACGCCCCCCACGGGCGCGGCGGGGGACGCGGGCTCCGCGGGCCCCGGCGCGCAGCGGGTTAAGCGCGGGGGCGGCCCCGCTCCGCTCCGAGGCTGCGAACGCAGAGCGCCGAGCGCCCGCGGCCGCGCGCGGCCAGCAGCGGGTTAAGCGCCGCCCGCGCCGGGAGGGCTGAGCCTCCGCCGCCGCCGCCGCCGCCGCGAGCTCGCATTCGGATCCGCTAGAGCAGGAAGATGGCGACGGACGGCGCGAGCTGCGAGCCCGACTTGCCCCGCGCCCCGGACGACCCGGCGGGGGCCACGGCGGAGGCGGCGGTAACCGAGTCCCCGGACGCGCGGGGGGCCGTGGAGACGCGGGCGCGGGGGCGTCGGGGGTCCCCGAAGCCGGGCCACCACGGGGTGCCGTTCCTTGGAGGCGGGGGGTGGCCCTTCCCGGGATGGCTTTTCCAGGGGGGCTCTCTCCCCCTTCTCCGGGGTGCCCCTCTCTCCACGAGGTCCCTGCCCGGGAGGGTGCCCTCCCCGCGGGGGTCACTTCCAGGGCTCCCCACGGGAGTCGTTGGCGACCCTCACACCCACTCCCTGCGCCGCGAGGGGACCTGCCCTCCCCCATTGTTCACCTCTCGGAGCGCGCGTCCCGGGGGTACCGGGCACCTCTCCGCGGACCCGCGAGGGGCAGGTGTGGGATGCTCTTTGTGTGCACTAGCCGAGGCCCTGCGCCCAGCTGTGGGCGCTGCCGCCGCCGGGAGCCGGCACCTCGGCTTCCAGCTGCCCACCGTTCCCCCGCTTGCTGGGGGGTCCTTCTCCCCACGGGATGGATGCCCTGGCCAGCCTGGAGGACCGAGCGCCCCACCTGGGCTCCAGATGACATCGTCCCGCTTCCTTCCCTCGAGTCCCGGAGCTGAAAGCGCTTCTGTCCATAGCTGTCTCTCGCACTCAGAATATCCATCTGGGCGCACACACACACTCGCCTGTGGGTCCCAACCCAAGTCCCGGTGGAGAGGGGGTGGACCCACAGCTCCAGTTTGGGGAAGCAGCTTCGAGCTGCAGAGATCTGCGCGCAAAGGCAGGGCTGCAGCCTCCCACTCTTGGCCGCGTTGCGCGCCCGGAAGATTCGGGGTAGGATGGAGTGAGCGATCGTGGGTGGGTGCCCCCTCCGTGTCTCCCACGACCTTAATAGAGTCCCTGTGAGAGCCTCACGGAGCCAGGTGTAAATTGCCAGGGCTGTCTAACTTCCACTCCTCGAGGTAGGGCTGGCTGGAGAGGAGAAAGGAGGGATGTGCAGGAAGGTGCTGGATGCTGGCAGCTCCTGAGCCCAAAAAGGAAAGGAGGAGAGGGGGATGATGGCTGCTCATTCCCACTGGAGAAAGGGGGTAACATTTGACTTTAAACTTTTTTTTTTAAGCACACCTAAGTTCCATTCTTTGCACGGAGAATGAGAACTTTTAAAAGATTTCAAGTGAAAACTTTCCACTTTTTCTGAGATACAAACAGGAAGGTAGCTATTAAAACAAAAGCTTCTGGCAAGATGAAAATTTTCAGTGTCGTCATCTCCAAGTGATAATGAGGACAGAAGTCAAGGCAAGTAGGTGGAACTTGATTAATCAACTTAGAATGCTGCTTTGTGTTAACTCCCCGCATTTTAATCACCTGACAAACCAAACACAAACATCTGATTTATGACGTGTAGCCGAGATAGAGTTCTATTTGGTTAGACTGTAAACAAAAGAACATTGCCAAGAATATTTCTCTGCTAACAAGGTCAGTGGACCTTGTCAGCTGTTCAAAATTTTCAGGAGTCTGGTTTCCACTGCTGATAGTTGGGATTGGATAATTTTACCCTTGTTAATAAGAATGCCTGTGTAAATTCTGTGAAAGTGGATTTCCTTCATCATTCCCACGGAAGACCAGAACACTGTAGGGCTCCAGTATGCAGTAACAATACTTGAGGAGGTTTTTGTTTTTCATTTTTTTAAACAAGTAAAATAATGATTTTATGCAGCAAAACTGGGCTTTTAATTTTTCACAGGTAGTTTGGACTTGAAAAAGCAGCTCGTACATCAGCCCCATGACATGTAGATTGATTATTTTTGTTTTGCTTTGTTTTGTATTTTGAGACAGGCTCTTATGTACCATAGCTGACAACTCCTGATCCTCCTGTTTCTGCCTCCCTAATATTGGAATTAGAGGTATGTGCCCCACATCTGGTTTCAGACTGATTTTTAAATTAAAGAAAAGCTAGGGTGAGGTATCCTATATGTTACCATAAGTTCCCATCTAATGATTAAAAAATAAAGCTGTATTTTTGCATTTGGGGCTCTTGTCAATAAGATTTTTATTTTAACAAGGTGTTCTTTCTGTGCATTGCAGAGATTTATTTCATTTCAGATCAGTTTAATGAATGTGCGTTTATATATATATTTGGCAGGAGTGAGCCAATGGAGCCTCCAAAGCAGTAGGCTATTTTTGAAAGTGAATGTTTTCACTAAGTTTTGACTATTTAGATTGTTGCCTAGGAACAAGTTTAATTTATAGTTTTTGGTTTAATATATTTTTCAGTGGAGTGCTTTGAATTTAGTTTGTGACCTTGATTTTTTTTTCCACTATTTAAATCTTGAAAGCATCCCGAGTGTCAAGCAGGCTAACAGCTACATTATTTAATAGGAACATATTAATAGTCTATGCTGTGAACCTTGCTGGGAGCCCTGAGTTATTTTTGGTACTTTAGCCAAACGGGATGACTTTTATAGGCCATATTGCTATTTCTACTTGGCCATATGGAAAACAGAATTTTCCTGTTTTTTATTGTCACCATGGAATTTAAGAGCGAGAGGAAAATGGAGATCTTTTTAGAGCTATATTTGAGAAGCCAACCAGCATTCTTCTCATTTTGGGATTTCTAGAGCAGCTAATCTGCAAGAGGTAGTATGCATTTTGTTGGAGGTGGGGGCTGGCAAGGGGAGGGACAGTGACAAGGAATATCCCGGATAATGCACAACATTGTTATTACACAGATTGAACTGCCAGCACCTGAAGTTTGTTTTTTTTTAATTGACTGTATTGAATGAAAGTGCAGTGAAAGGAGCCTTCTTAGCCACTTTTGCTTTTAATTTTAAGAAACTAGAGTAGCTGCAGGGTCACTATGGAATATTGAAAGTTTCAGGGAATAACTTTGAGAGGAAAGAAGACTTAACCTACATCAGTCAGCAGTTAGGGAGCTACAGGCAACTGAAGTGACATCTTTGTTGGCCTTGGGTAACATGAGGCTGTGGTAGAGTCTGACATGCACAATGAGGCAAACTGCAAGAGACACCGGTACTCTGGAATAGAAGTTTTGGGAGTAAGAATCTGAAATCGTTCCTGGGAGAAGCATCTGTAAATGTCCCATAGAAGGATGATATTTGAGCTGGGCCTTGAACTAGAAAGAGGATGTGGACAGAGACCACAGGAAGCGATGTGCACTTGTGGCTGTTTCTTGGGGTTACTTGAAAGATGGCACATGAAAAAGGCTTTGGAAGATGAGTGGAAAGGTTTCCCTTTCAGCCTCAGTTATGGATTTAAGAAGCAGAGCTTAGAATTTGAAGAAATTGACTGCAAGATGAAAGGAAAGTAGTTGGGGTGTAATGCTGGCAGTCTGCTTTTCTTCTGAAATAATGGGTTGCACATTTCTGTTTGCACATGTTTTGTTTTTGGACGTTTCATTGTTGTTGCTATTGTTATATTCCTCATAGGAGCAATTTTGTTTGCAAGAAAACACTTGTCTCTTTTGCTATTGAATCCGTGCTCTGGCTAAATTGTAGGTTGGTTCTGGTGTGTTTCCACCAAGTTTGAGTTGAGAAAATGTTTCACAGCCTTAGTACTTAGTCAGCAACAACAGATCTCTGTTGTTAGTCATGTGGACAGCAAGGCTGTGATGGGCAGAACAGATTCCTCCTTCAAGGAGAGTTGTGCAAGCTTATTTGTTAAAGAAAGCAAAGGTCACTTGCAAAGTGCAAGGAACATGGTAAGTGTCCCTAGATATTCATTGAATGAAGAAAGTGGAAGAAAGACACATGAGCCATATCCTAATACTAAATGTTGATTGGAAGACATACTATGTGTGTTACAAGATTATGATGAAATTATTGAATTATAATAATTAACATTAGGTTTTCATATCTTATTTTGCCCCTTTCAAACTGCTCTTCTCAGTGATTGATATCTCTTCCAGGTTTTGTATTTTTTTTCTAATTTAAATGTCAACGCCTTTGGTTTCCTATTTGAATCCCTCCCTTCACTGCTATGGTTATATGGTGACTACATTATTGCCATCCCAAATCCCTCTGATACTAGAGTCAACACCATATTTCCCATTAGATGGACGATAGCATAAAAGATAAATTGGAGAAGGTTTGGACATAGGAAAAGGGAATAAAAGGAAAAGTTGGGCAGAAAGAAGATTAGCATGCAACTGCATAGAATTTGGGGTTAGAATTGGACTTTAAATGAGCCTGGCAGGGTCACTGTGTCACCTTAGCTCTCTTAATATTGCTTTAGAAAGAAAGAGGCTTTATTTGAAGGCATTTGATTGGATTATTCACTATAGATGTTCTTCTCCCAGCCTTATATGGTAACACAGAAAATACTTGTCTTTTCTCTTTGCTAGCTGACAGAGAGTCTTGATGGTAGCAATAATAGTGAATGATTTTTCAGCTTAAATTGTGCAGTGATGAGGCATCGCTCATTCTATGTGTGGTATGACATAGTATAGAAATAGGATTTTAGGGGAAAGTTGGTCTTGTGAAATAAATTTGATGAGTAGTTTGTGGATCTCTTTGGAAGGTTGTTGAGTGTGGTGTAACCAAGTTAACATTGCTTGGTGAAGTGGATATGTGTATGCAGAGGAAATCTAAAACTAGGAAGATAGCTGGTTTAATTACTCCTGACTGAGCCACTTTCCAGCTTTCTCCCAACTTGTATCCACTCCACTAAGTGATTTCATTTTTGACACTTTTTTTATATTTCACTGAAAGGGCTATAGGAGGATCCTAAAGACCCACATTATTCCACAACGGGGCCTTTAACCCCTAAGAATAATCTAATTTCCCCTCCGTGACTCAGTTTACTTGAAAATGCTCATGCTGATGCTTGCCACCTACAGACCATCAAGGTGATGCCCCTCTTGTTACAGAACAACATTGAAGCTGGATGTTTATCTCCCACATGCTCTCAGGGCTAGTTTGGTCTCACTTTGGGCTGATGTGACATTGAAAGCTTAGTTTATAGAAATAGACTTATTTTTCATTTATGGGAGATAGAGCCTTTCTTTGGCTAAAAGGAAATGGGAATGGAGAGGAAATCTCAGAGTAGGAAAAGGGAGCTAGCAGGGTTTAATGACCCCTGACTGAGCCACATTGCAGCTTTCATCCCAACTTTATTTCGGCTAAAATTAGTTACGCCCATACCAGGTTTCCTTCCTTACATTGTTCCCTCATCAGTGTTACCTCTTCCTAATACACTAGTGTGGACAGTATGGCTGCTTGGAGGTACATAGTGGACCCTGAGTTCTCAGCATGCTGTTTTAAAGGCTTCCCTAGTTTAGGTTTTCTCAGTGAATGATGACTGAGTTCCCCTACAGTGTAGTGTCACAGTGTATCTTAGTTGCCCTGGGACCTTGGAGTTGTGTCACACTGTGTCTCAGTCGCCTCTGAAACAGGTTGTAATACCATACCTCATAACATAATATGCTTTCTTTTTTATATTGCATGCCAACTTCACACCAAAAGTCGGTGGGAGGGTTCATGTTAGATCAAATCATGTGAAGATATAATATTCTTGCTGTCATAGCACATCTAGTAAAGGAAATAGTTGTCAGAGATGAGTTTAATAGTATGAGGAAATATACAAGAAAGGACATAATTAATTGCTGAATTAACACAAATACACCAGCCTCTAAGAAGTGGGAAGAGAGATTTGTGTGATCTACAAAAGCAGACAAATGAGGAATTGGGTCTGTTTGCCAAAGGAAAACAGGCATTAGATGAATGAGAAGAGAAAGAATTAGGGATAGAAAATCAGCGCTGTCAGGCTGTATTAGCCAGGCAGGCATGAGGGCCCAAGTTCAGATTCCTAGTATCCACGTGCCCAGGTGTGGCAGCATAAGACTGTCATCCCAGGTTTGAGGAGGTTGATACAAGGGATATCGGGGACTTGTTGGCTGGATAAACTAGTTGAATGGGTGAACTCTAGATTCAGTATGAGACCCTAATCAAGGAATGTGGTGGTGGCCAAGCGCAACTGAGTGGTAATGCCTGATGCCAACTGCTAGCTTCCACATCTCCATACGTGCTCGAGCACGCGTGCGCGCACGCACGCACACACACACGCACACAGACACTCATGGACACACATAAAAATTCAAAAGAAAATATTGGGTATGCAGCCATAAAAACAATAAAAAAAACTTTCTTCCATGAAATCAGGAAGGTTTTTATTGATTTGTTTGTTCCTTTCTGTTGCTGAAAAAAATGAGAATGTGAATTCTTTGTTTTTAATTGGGAAAAGTAAGTTCAGGAATCAGTCTTAGTCTGTGAGCATGTATATTGTATGCTTTTTTTTTGGGGGGGAGTCATGTTTCTGTGGGTTCTCTGATGGAGATCTCAATGTTTGTATGCCAGTGGTGACCTTTTCTGTCTTTTGAATGTGGAGGAATAAGCGCAAGGCAAGTAGTAAACTGAGATCTCTCTCTCTCTCTCTCTCTCTCTCTCTCTCTCTCTCTCTTCTTTTCCTCTCTCTCCTTCCCTCCACCCTCTTATGTATTTGGGTTTTTAAGACAGGATCTCACTCTAACTCAGGCTGACCTCAAAATTGTGGCAATTTTTCTGCCTTGGTTTCCCAAGTGCAGAACCAGAGGCATGCGCCACTACATCTGGCTATAGTTTGAAGACACAAAGGACCAGAACTTTTTTTGAATGAAAATTCTTATAATTGATTAAATTCACATTCTAAATTTTTAAAATTTACAATTTTTCAATATGTTTAAGATACAGCCCTTGATCTTGAAATATCAAAATATTTCACTGCTTTCTCTTTCAGCCCTTATCTTCAAAGTAAAAGTCTTGCTTACTTTCTAAAGAGTTCTAAATGCATTATATATTATTAGCATTTACTTTTTAACTAGGAGGAAAATACATCTCTGTAGCATCTGAGCAAAGAGGCGAAATCATTTTTTCTTAAGTACATCCCAAGGCTTTTCGTCTCAGAGAATGGCCTAAATTTCCTCAGCCCAGTAATCCAGTTACCCTCATGGAACCTGACCTCAGGACCTTTGGGGGCAGGAGGGATGCCTTAGTCTGGCACCCTCAGTTTACTGATGAGAAACCCGAGACAGACTCAAGCGGATGAAGCGGCTGGCCCTTCCCTGTGACTGCTCACTAGTTCAATCCCTTCCGGTCCTTTGTGTCCATGTGTCTTACCCTGCCTTTCAACACTGACACACTTCCCTTCCCCTGTTCAAGGCCCTGGTCCAGTGTAGTACAGCCCACTGGATATTTTTCCTGGAAGAGGTGGTCTTGATGTTGGAGAGAAGAGTCAGAGCACATGTCTGGTTGTGCCTTTGGTAACCACATTTTCACTGGGCAGCCCTGATATGAAGAATTTGGGCAAAGATGTCAGGGGCACTCCTGCCACTCACTGTGAGTCAGATTATCCTCTGGAGGCTTTTGGCAACCAACCACTGCCCTGACTCCATTCATTCCTCAAGGATTTGGGCAAGGCTCTCCAGGCCCTATTTGGCAGTGGGTTTGAATTTAGATTTGGAGTGGGATGACTTGGTTGTGGCTTGTGTTCCGTTATGGCAGTTTAAGATGACTTCACTTAGCCATGTTTATTTGCTGCCTGATATGCCCCAACTCTGTGAGAAAATATCAAAGGATGCCCTTCCCACACCCCCCACATGAAATTCTGAGCTGTGTCAAACTGCTCCTTGAACTATAAGAAGTAGGAGAGATTATCTGTGCATCTTCTATTTTATATGATTATTCACATATGTTATAATAATATACAAGTATGTTAATATATAGTAAGCCCATTGATATGTAATAAATATTCATGACTTTTTATATCCCAAAAAATATACCTTCTCTATTTGATTGGACACTGGGCTAGTTTAAGCCTCCATGCTAGCTTTTTTAAAACGGGGTGTTTAGAAGTCCTGAAGTAGAGGAATTTTTGATAAATTCACCAGAGGAGTAGCCTGTGGAGTTGAAATCTGGAAGGCCTGTTTATTTATTTATTTATTTATTTATTTATTTATTTTTTCATTCCTTTCTGTTGCTAAAAATATGAGAATGTGAATTCTTTGTTTTCAGTTGGGAAAAGTAAGTTCAGGAATCAGTCTTAGTCTGTGAGCATGTCTATTGCATTTTTTTTTTTTGTGGGGGGAAGGGAGTCATGTTTCTGTGGGCTCTTTGATGGAGATCTCAATGTTTGTATGCCAGTGGTGACCTTTTCTGTCTTCTGTTTTCTTATAAAATTAAATTCAGTAGATTATCAAGGTTGTCTTTTATAAACATGCAAAACCACTTCAAATGTGATAAAATGGAGGTTTTTGCTTTGTTTTGTTTATGTAGTACCCAGGAATAAACCTAGACCTTCACACATTTTCTCTATCACTGAGCTATATTCCCACGTCCTGACAAATGCAGGTTTGGTTTGGTTTTGTCTTTTTAGTTGGGAATTTTGTTTTGGGGCTTCCCCCTTCCCCCCCTCCCCCCGGTTTAAGAAACACCAAGTGCTTTATACATTCTTATAAAGACTTGGAGTGTTAGGATTGCCATGTTTTCACGTAGTTTCTTTTACTTTGTTTTCCTAAAATAGCAATGAAAACATCATGAATTAAACAATAGAGATCAGAAAATACTATTGTAACTTTTATTGTTGAAAGCAAGGAATTCTTCGTGTTTTACTAAGGAAGTAGGAGAGAGCTAGATCTAGGAGGGAGAGGCAGGCAGATGCATTGTACATTTATATCTCTTAATAGTTTGTCTTGGAGACAGATTTCTTTTGAACATTCTGTTAACACATTTGTGGTTTAGCAAGAACACTTATAGTGCTTTTCCTCCCTCTATGAATGAACTTCTCTTTTCAATGACGGTGATATGTACGAACATAGAAGAGTTGGTTGCAGGTCACATGTCATGACGTTCATGACGGAAGCAGGTCAAGCTCTCCTGACTCTTACATGACTCATAAGGCTTGGCACTGTCTTTTTTTTATAAGTTATTAGTTTTTAAAGTAGAGTGCTTTGCTCAGGAAGTTTTGGGGAAACAAGAACAATAAAATATACAATTAATTCAAATCTTTAGAGCAAACAGCAGGAATGTTAATATGACATTGCCCTCTAAGGGACCTGGGATCTGCAGCTGACTCTCCCATTTGGTGAGGAAAACCAGGATAAAAGCCTGTCTTTCATCATAATCAATAAATGAATTTATTGGATTTGAGTTGTTAGACTTTCAAAGAAATGGGCTCTTAGCCAATACCCCACTCGTCTCTCCACAATCATATGAGGTATTAATAACAACTGCCCACCTTTGTTTAGTCTTTAACTTCCTACATATGTGCTTGTGCAGTCTTCACCAGAACTGTGCAGAATAGATGTTAGGCTAGCCAATGGGTACATGAGAAAACAGAGACTACATACGTTATAGAAATGATTCTCAGAGTATTGTCTTTGATCAGCAGCACCAACAGAAGCTTATGAGACAAGTTCATAATTCATTACTGTATCACATTTTTAGGAGCGAAGCCCCACTGTCTGGTTTTAATGAAAAAGTCTCTGGTGTCTATTATATATTCTGAGGTCTGAGAACAATTGGATTGTCAGACCACATATGATAATGTTATGTTAGTAGGGGCAGAATTCAGACCCAGTATATTACATGTTACTGTGGACAGGAAAATCTTTACATTGACCTACTAGGCAGAATCCTTCCAGATCTATGCAACCTTTAGGCCTGCTATAGACTTAACTCTCTCCTCTTCCTTTCCTTAGGCTTTTCTTACCAACAATTTCCCTGTTTAGTGTTTATCTAGTCCTCGAAGTTGTTTATGATCTATGCTCTTACTGCCCCTATGGGTTCATAGGGATAGCCTGATAATAGGTTTTTAAATGCCCAACCAGTTCTCATTGGCTGATGAGGGAATGCACCCATTTCCCCTGATCTTACAGAGCCTGGCTCTGGAATGATGGTGCTGTGTGGTCTGTGTCCAAACAAGCCATAGTTCATGCTGATGTATCCTGCTCTTACCACTTACAGAGTGCATGATCTGTGTGTGCTAGCTGATGTTTTTGGGTTGTATAATTACCTTCACTAAAAAAAATAGACGTGAGTGCCCTGTGGGATAGATTTGGTTCTTTGAGAATACTTTGTATATCTTGGGGTCCTGTACAAATGTGAAGTCATGTTCTATAATTGTACTAAAGAAAACCTAGGAGTTTGCATGCTTGAGACATTTGGGAATGAACTGAGTTGTATTCTCCAGGCTGGGGACTGACTGGGTTTCTCAGAGGAGTCTTCACAGATCTGAGGGACCACACGTGTCGTACAGGCCCCCAGGCTCAGCACTTAGTTCTGGCTATAAACTCACTGATGCTCTCAACTCTAGCTGTAAAATGGATTCCAGAAGACCTACATGTGAAAGTTGTTGTGAGGAAAGAGGTTGGAGTTGAGAACAAGAAATGGAGTTGTTGATAATTAGCAAAAGCCTTAAGCCATGATCAGAGATGGGGTGAATGAAGAAATGAGAGGGTTGAGAGGGCCCAGGTGGGACCTATCTTTGCCTACTTTGTAGTATGATAAGAAACTATGAAGGTTTTGCTTTCCCTAGAGCAGGTATGATGTCACCTGATCACAGGTTCTGATGTGGATGATGGCCCTGGCTTACTGAAAGTATATGGTGTGTGTGTATATATATATATATATATATATATATATATATATATATATATATATATATATATATATAGAGAGAGAGAGAGAGAGAGAGAGAGAGAGAGAGAGAGGGAGGGAGGGAGGGAGGGAAAGGGAAAAGATGAACAGTGTATTCCTTTGAAAGGGAAAGTTATTCTTTGGCTCTGTGTGTCCTTGCCCTGCAGCATAGTGAATTAGGAGATACCCAGTCCTCCGACTTGAGAAGCCAGGCATATGAAAATTTGGTGATATCTTCAGCTTTCCTAATGTTGGCCAAATGGAGGGAGATTTTTTTTTTGTTGTGTGGCCCAAGTAACACACATCTGTGGGCCAGATTTGGGTATAGACTGTAGGCTGGTTGGGCCTCTGCTGCAAAGTATTCTATAAACATGGCCTGTTATTATTGGATGTCTTGGAATTTGTAACAACCACCCAGGAGCCATTATGTCAGGCCCCTTCCAGGAGTACATCTGTGTTTTCCTGCTACCCTCCCCACCCCCATCACTATGTTGACCAGGCCTGTTTTGTTATAGACTCCAGGGACTTTTAAATTTGTGCTGCATAATCTGGAGAGATTTTTAAGTGCAGATATTTGTCTAGGCTGGAGAAATCCATCTTTTTTTTTTTTTTAGGAGAAATTTGGGAAAGTGGAGTTATACTCTTTACCTCTCTCTAGAAGGTCAGAGATTGTCTTCTCCTGAACATCGCCTCTACACCACCTTTGTTCACTGAGCCATTGGGATAAAAACAATCTATTACATGCCTGGAGGTTGTCCATATCTTTCTTTGGAATGTTTTCTAATTGCCTTTTTTTTTTTTCAATTTGTGTTACAGAAAAAAGAGTTTGATGTGGACACCCTCAGTAAGTCAGAGCTGCGGATGCTCCTCAGCGTGATGGAAGGAGAACTGGAGGCTAGAGACCTCGTCATCGAGGCCCTGCGGGTAAGAACTGTCAGAGGCTGTGTCATTTTCATAGTGCAGAGAGCCAATGGCAGAGTTACTTTTTCTTTTGTTGAATATAGAGTGTTCTATCAGAGTAAAATATGCCTATGATGATTTGAATGTAAAATGTCTCCCATATACTCAATGTGTTTGAATACTTAATTTCTAGGGTTTGGGCTCCTGGAGATGGTTGTAGGACCTTCAGGAGGTACAGCCTTGTTGCAGGAGATTTATCATTAGGGGTAGGTTTTGGACATTCTAGTCCAGCCCTACTTCCCACTCTTGTTCTTTCTACTTCCTCCTGCTAATGTGACAATGTGGCACAGTCTTCCTGCTCAGGTGTGCCATGCCTCCCCTTCTGGGATAGACTTCCCATTGAAACTGGATTCTGAAACTATACCTTTTCCTTCATTAAGCTGCATCTGGTTAGGGATTTTATCCCAGCAATGAGGAAGTAACCTGTTACCCTAAACATCAACTTGTAGCCTTTAGAAATCAAACAAACATGGAAGTCAAGGGGCTACTAAGATGATGGGACTAAATATGGGAGGCTGGAGAAGTCAGCTGGGTTAGTCCAGGAATCCTTTTATGTCTCACATGTTTATTTGACTAAAGATATAGTTTTAGAAAGTTAGTATTCTGAGATTTGTATGTACATGGATAGCGGTGGGGGAAACTTAAGAGAATCATTTATAAAGATATTGTGGACAATGGACCATTCTCCTTTCTGTATGTTACGAATGATTCTTCCATTTTCAGAAATTTGCGCTAATAAGAAAGTATTTAGAGCTTTGGATGTAGCTCACTTGGTAGAGTGCTTGCCTAGCATGCGTGAAGCTCTGAGCTTGAGTCCCAGCACTGCATAAGCTGGGTATTATGGCACATCCCTATAATCCCATCAGTAAGGAGGTAGAGGCAGGAAGATCAGAAACTCAAGATCATCCTTGGATACATACCAAGTTTAAGGTCAGTTGGGAGAGAGAAAAAAAAGAAAATAAAGAGGAAATAAAGAAGAAGAATAAAAGAAATGAATTCTTATATATTTATACCTTCAAATACTTTTCTTGTTTGTACTTTTCCTCTTTTATATTCAATAATTTGTATGAATTCAGGTGTTTCCTGGCTCCAAGAAGTTTATGTTTATTATATATAAAGAATGAGTTTATCTTATTTTACCAGGGAGTATTTTCTTAAACATTACCACAAGTTTTATTTTAATATATAAAAATATGTAGAATATCAGCAGGTGGTTGATGTGATCTTATATGGTAAAGAAAGCAGGTAGAACTGGTGGATGGTCACACATGAAGGAGAAAGAATTTAAGAACTTAGTCACGAAGAGAAAAAGAGCATTTGTTTCAGCATTTGTGGGTTTTGGTGGATTTTTACATACGAGAAATTGTTACAGCAGGGAAATGATTAACCTCAATTTGATGGCTAAGAACATTTCCTCAGAAAACAGTGTGGTTATGCCATTTGCAAGCCAACATTGAGTTGATGGTGTTGCCTTTTCAGAGAGAGTTTTTCTCAGCAGACATTTGCAGTTCAGTTGCAAGAATTGTCTGTCCTGTTCCTTCTTGGAAGCAAAGGTATTCTTGAGTGTACTATTGGGGAGAAAGGCTGAGGAAATATGTCACAAATATATGTGACCCTCAGCTTCAGGGAGAAATAAGGGCACAGTCACCTTCTGAGGACAGTAGTTCTTGAAACCAAAAAGAAGTTTCTAGCTCTACTTCAACTGTAGTTGTGTTTCTCTCTGTTAATATAAAAGGTTAATCTATAAAAAGTTGGCACCATGGAATTCCCCACTGCTCACATAAGTGAACACTTAGCAGAGTCTGTGTTTTGAGTTTTTATTAAAAAATTAAAATATTAAGAGTAGATGGAACAGTTTGCTAATGGTCAAGACTTGCCAAAGTGAGTGTTGTCACAGAATCATAGTGTTAGTATTATAAGGGGTTATACATCATGTCATGAGTCAGTGGTCTTCATCCCTGGTAAAATCTAGTTTCTCATTTACAGAAAATATTTCTGTTTTCCTTTGTTATCCTTCCATGAAAGTTATGGAAAATTGCATGTGTATATAGATTATATTTAAAATAAAAATATTAATGTATGCATTTTGATATAAAGATAATAGGAACATATCATAAAATACATATTTCTATTTCTATCAGTGGATTGAAAAATGTGCTAAGGTTGGTGGTCATTGGCACCTGGTCATAGCATTTTTGTAGATGAGATATTTGAGAGTCATGGTCCCAGGATGCCATAGTATTGATTCAGGTATAGTGAGGTAGTTTTTCTGACTCATTGAATGACTCGTGGTAACGTTCCCAACAAAAGTGCATGCTTAGCTGGACATGATGTCACATGTTTCTTATCTTAGCACTTTGGAGGCAGAAGGATTTCTACAAGTTCAAGGCCAGGCTGGTTTTTATAGAAAGTTCCAGGGTTACATAGTGAGACCATGTCTCAGAAAAAAAAAGATGAGGGTGGGGAGGGGAGAGAGAACAGAAGTGAGAGAAAAAGAGAAAGAGGTAAGTAGAGAAGGTAGGCTGGTGGGATAGTTAGAATTGAGTTAAAATAACACAACTTGTTTGGTTGAAAAAAGAGGTGTTTCTCTCTTTCCTCAAATGGTCCTATGGAAAGTTCTCAGGATGGGAATAAACCAAGGGGTACTGGGATGTTTGGGGGCACCTGAAAAAATTCCTGGATGTGTGGCAGATCCTTCTCCCTGTCTTGTAAGAGCCAACTGCTGTGGAAGTGAACAGTGTTTAGTCTGTTTCCAGAACACATCCTGTGGAGAAGCCCGGGCCAAGACCAGAGTCTCCTTTGTTGATAGATCAAAATGAAACAAACCAGAGTGATGCCACTAACATGCACAAGGGCCTCCTCTTCACAAGACTCATGGAATGCCACCTGTGTGGAGAGTTTTAGAAGTTTTTTTTTTTTTGCCATTTCTCTTATCACTGAGATTTGTGATTTATTTCAGTGTTTAGATGACCTGGTTTTAAGAGTAGGTAGTCATGGCATTTTCTCACCTCTGTGGTAACTGGCTTAGACTGGCTGCCAGCATGTACTGACTGACTGCTCCCTGGGGCATTCGATGGAACTAGTCAAATATTTACTTGGATCCAAATGTGTCATTTAGTTGTCATTTCCTTAAATATGCACTAGAATGTGATTTAGTGACTGATTAATGTCCCAGAAAGAAATTGGTAAGAGATGAGAAGACGAGAAGACGTGAAACTTTAAAAATTTTATTCCATATTATGAGAAACTTATTCCTAAATTAAGAATTAAAAATCTTCTTAATCAGTCACGAGTATGCTGTAAGTGGGAAGTTACTTTTTTAGTCAGTTATATTTCTCTAAAGAAATATTTTGAGGTTAATATATGAATGATGAGAATAAATTAGTTTCTATTCTGAAGTGTATTACATTTAGAAAAGATCCTATGATTCATAGAAATTCTTTATAATCTAAAAATATTTAAAACTAGGTTGCAGACTGAACTGTTTTACTTTTTAGGTCATGTGATCCTAATTCTTCTGCTTTTCAAGTTATAAACATTTTACTGATCATTGATTAATCCCCAGAGCTGTGTAAACCAGATATGATGAAGACACTGTAATCAGCACTTGGTAGGTAGAGACAGGAGGGTCAGAAGTGCAAAGCCATCCTCAGTGACATAGCAAGTTCAAGTCCAGCCTGCCTGAGCTACGTGGAACTCTATCTAAAAAAAAAAAATTAACCAGTCATTTAATAGATGTCAATACACCTTGACAACAACACAAATGCGAATTTGGGAGGGATGTGGTAAGTGTTGAGTCCATATTCTGGTACTTTCACTATTTTTATACACTTCAGATAAAAATACTTCCCAGTATAAAAGTCCATAGTTTTAATAGATTAGACTATTTATTTATTTGTTATGACACCCTGTGTTGCTATGTAGCACAGGTGGGCTTTGAACTTGTGCTAATCTTATCTTAGCCTTTCAACATCTGGGGTTACAGTTATGGGCCTTCATGCCCAACTTTAACAACATATGATAGGAAAATTATATTTTTAAAAGAGCAATATTGATGGAGAACAGAATCATATCTCAAGCTGCTTAACTAAATTCTATTTTAACTTAACCTCATGGAAAATACTGAATCAGTGTTCACCCCTCGCTTGCACACTTGTGAATAAGTATACATGCTCAAAGACCAGAAAGGTATTTCAGAGAGTTTGTTCATAGAGCTCCATTTTCTTAAAACTTAAATATAGGCACAGAGCCTTCTGAGTTCAATTTATTAATCACAGTTCAAGTTTGCAATTTTACCTAGAAATCAGTGATGCACGTAACTGTTTGGTTTATGGACTCTGACCTTCAATTCTTTCCCCCTAATACTACCTGGATTCTTATCTGTTTCTCAGTCTAAAAGGGCAGAACCAAGATGATTCAAATCCTATAATTATGGAATTTTAAGTTATGGTTGTGGGTTTGAGCCTGTGTTTATATAAATATTATATCAATGAAGCAATAACTTGATTTCCTTATAGTATCTGCAGATTTTCTCTATGCCCTTTTTCCTTTTACATCAGATAAATGAAAAAATGGTTGTCTTAAAGACATGTGATTCCTTCTCTTAAACTTCTTAGGTTGGCTAACTATATAACCCAGACATTCAATTATTATATGTATTTGAATGTTTAAAAATTATCTAGCTTAACAGTTCTTCAGCTAGAAGGCATTTCTAGCACTGATAACATTAGGAATTATTGAAATATAGAATGTCCATGTACAAGTGACCATACAAGCATGTGTAGCAAAGAGACCCAAATTATAGTGCGATTTTATTTCTCCCTTTCACAACATTTCAGATGTGAGTGATCCTAGCCGGAAAGGCAGTTCTATGGCAGTTATTTTCCTGTCTAAATTCTTTTCATGTTATTCCTCTCCTTAGAGAGTTGTCTAACATGCATGGCTAAAGCTGATAAAGGGCAGCTCCCTATCCCAGTGTCTGATGTGAGGACCAACGTGAGGAGGGGAAAGAAAGCAATCCGCTTTAAGCACACTTTCTTCTGGGCTGTGCACACAGGGGTATTGGTGAGAAGTTGTGGGCATGCCTGGTTGTGTAGGAGACTGGAAAATGACCCTGGCTGGCTGACTACACCTGGTACTATGGAAGTTACCGTCTTGCCAAAGTCCAAGAAAGAGGAATCACCCTGACTTCATGTTATCTTATGGCACATAGTAGGATGTAAGATAGATCCTTCTGCTCCCTTCTTAAGTATTTGTTGAGCTGAGTGTGGTGGTGCTTGTCCGCACTACCAGAAGTCCCCGTGCTGAGGTAGGAGGACTGAGATCTGAGGGCAGCGAGGCCCTGTTTTAAAAACAAAGCAAACCCAAAACATTCTTTGAGTACCTACTAGATTTTAGGGATAATCATAAATATACCTATAAATAAAGCTATGTTTTACCAAAAATTGTGTCTGTTTCAGATAATTCTTGATCTTGGCTTTGCATATTTTAAAATTCTTCTGAGTAGTGTCATTTGGGCTATTTTGCTTTTGTCAGAATGTTATTGTATTTAGTGTATGCCTAGAAAGATCTTCCTCTTCAAAAGCATAATTTATTCATTGAGCTCAATTTTTTTTTTAAAGTAAGGCTTTTAAATGATTTTATTTGAAGTTGAAGCAGATCCTCTCAGCCTCACCATGATTGATATTTGGGACTGGATAGTTCTCGCCTTTCCGAGTGGTCAGCAGTGTCCCACAGGGGCCTCTCCCTACTGCCTGCCCAAAGCACTTCCAGCTGAAGCAACTAAGGAAAGTTGATGGGAACACAGTTGCCTCCTTCGGAGAGACATGGCTTTCAAGTTATACTAGTCAAGGAAATACCCCTTTAAGCCCTATTTATTTTTATGGTGAATGTAGGAACTCTAAGTGATTCAAACACATGACAATCAGTGATTATCTTGTGAAATATGACCCTTTGAAGCTTTTTTCCCAGTAATTTCACCATCCTTTCAAAACTAGCTACATATGTTACTATTTAAAAGCAGAGTCCATTTTATTTGTTTGTTTGTTTATTCATTCATTCATTCATTCATTCATTATTTCCCCAGAGGTGGGATCTCAATCTCTCGCTCTAGCCCAGGCTGACCTGGAATTCACTATGTAGTCTCAGGGTGGCCTCACACTCAATACAGTCCTCCTACCTCTGCCCCCGGAGTACTGGGATTAAAGGTGTGTGCCACCATGATGGCTTCCAACTTCTTAAATATAACTCAAATGTCTCACTTTTCAGACTGAAAGATTGTTATTGCTCAGTGCTGGAATCTTGATACGGAAGGAAGGTGATCTGTTTACTCATTTACTTGTTTTGTGGTGTGGGGATCAAACCTAGATCAAACACAGTAGGCAAGCGCTTCAGTGCTCAGTCTGCTCCCCAGCGCCAAAGCTCTTTAAAGAGAATCATGCTTGCTCTCTAGCTTTAGAAACAGCCTCTGGTGAGTGGCAGAGTATTGTGAACACTTCTCATACAGCATCCTGCTCAGTGCTGATAAAAGAACAGCAATCTGGCTTTGTGTTGCCTTCAACTAATTCAAACATGCACACTTTTGTCTTTTGACAGGCAATTGATTGACCACAACATACCACTTTTTTGTGCTGCTTGTTTTTAATTAATAAATGAATTAATTTGCTGAGCAGAGCTGAATTCAGGAAAACAGAAATTAATTTCTTTTCTTTCCTGTCCACCGAGATAAGGCTTTTCTATGTCCAGAGAAAGGAAGAGGAGTGTCAGGCAGACTTTGTTGTTACTGCAAGCAAATCAGTTTTCATGAAGTTCAAATAGCTGGTGACTTAAATAGCGTTTTGTTTTGTCAAGAAAGACAAACTATTATTATTATTACAATTTTTTGCTTCTGAGAAATTTTATTTTCTCTAATGAATAATTACCATTAGTTGAAAGAAAAAAA
>PVHP010011387.1:0-43866 GCA_004024765.1 Zapus hudsonius | reverse complement strand
CCAGGAAGACTGGGATGAGTACTAAGATATACAGGATACCTTGCCACAAGGACTAATACAGACAGCCCACAGAGGAGGATATACAACTGATCAGGGATGGGGAGGGGGGGAATTGGGGAATTCGGGATAACAACGCATGGTTTGCCCACTAAATAATGTAACTCATTATGGACAATAAATATATATTAAAAAAAAAGTCAGCTTAGAAAATTTTATTTTAAAAAAGTTTTGTCCTGGTAGTTTCATGGAAAGGAAATTTGTCAATGTTTTCTCATTATCCTTTTGTAATTCATCTGTATAGTTTTTCTACGTTAATAAATGATATGCTCCATGCACTTGTTCATTTCCTCCAAAATTTCAAATGCGTTGTTATGGGCTTGAGTAAAGCAGTGTTGTGTATTTACTTTTGTGTGTGTGTGTGTGTGTGTGTGTGTGTGTGTGTGTGTGTGTGTGTGTGCACATGTGGTACTCCAGTTGCAAGTGCGTGGAGTGTGGAGGAAGAGGACGACTTGCCTTCTGCCTTGTTTAAGAAGGGCTTTCTCTCATTATTTACAACTCTGTTCATTTTATTTCCAAGTTTTCAGGAAATTCTGCTGCCTCTGCCTCCCTTCTCAGCATAGGTGAACTGGGATTACAACAACAACAACAACACAACACAACAGTTTCTGGCTTTTATGTGAGGTTCTGGGGTCCAAACTGGGGTACTCAGAGCTGTGTGGCAGCATTTTCTCTCCTGAGCCATCACTGTAGCCTCTGAAGCAGTGTTTTGATATCCTCTGTACCTGTGTGTCATCCTCTTCACGGATTGTACTTTATAGACTTTTGCTTTCTATTTTATTAAATTATCTATTGCTTTCTGAAAATAAGCTTATTCTAACATTTTTCTTTTGGGGGAAATTTAGTATATGAACATTTTGTAAATTGTTCTTATTCCCACTGGGCTACCCTCTTATATCCCTTCTTCCCTGCCCCCATTCTTCTGAGGGTCTTCCTCAGTGGGATGTCAGTAGTCACTATGGGGCATGAATGCACCAGTCTGTTCCTTTGGGAAGGACGATGCCTCACAGGACACCCTGTGGCTCTTACATTCTTTCCACCTCCTCATCCACAATGTTCGTTGAACCTTGGAGGGTGTGTTATAATTCTACTTTAGTGTTGAGCTCTCAGCAAACTCTTGATTTTCTGCTTTGATGAGTTTTGAGTTTCTTCTGTGTTTACCACCATCTCCCTGGAGAATTCTCGGGCTAGCAGTGAGAGAAACACTCATGCTTAATCCGCTACTTCGTCTGTAATGCTTCCTGGGTCTTTGAAGATGTGATAGAGGTGACTCGTGCTCAGCTTTTTTTTTTTCTTGTCATTCTGATAGGTCTTAGGTCTCCCCAGCATTCACTGCCATCTATAAGGTTCTTTAACCCAGAGTGAGAGTAGACTTGATCAAATGGGGATAACTATACTATTAGAAGACTTTCTAATGAGCATAACCTCTCCATTTAGCAAGAGAACAGTGTAAACTTCTCTTTATGGCCTACGACCTTCCAAGCCATAGGCTTTAGTTTTGGGTATCAGGTATGAATTCTCCTCCACTGATTAGGCGTTATATCCAATCAGAGACTGACTTTGATTTGAATTGAAGACTCCCATATCTTATGTGCCACTGTTGCACTGCTGTGCACATCTTGCCTGGCTGGTTGATTTTACAGTGTGTAGGATTCTCTGCTTATTCTTGCTGTTGGTGACTTCTATTCCCCAGAAGCTTGCACAATGCTTCCCAGCACTGTGACAGCCAACTGTCAGGGAGCTGGCTTCTATCTCAGTTCCAGCTTGATTTATCAATATCCTGCAATGACAGACTGTGATACCTTTAGCCATACGGTCTGACTGTATAGTTCTGATGGGCATTCAAGTGATTTAGCAATGGCCTGCACTGTTTTTTGGGGGAGATCTCTCATGTTAATTTCTACCCTTAGTTACTAAATCTTTCCTTCAGTTTTCCAAAAGATTGTTTTATTATGTTTAAAACTTCTACAGTAGAATGGTTATTTCACTTATTTATATACTCATAATTGTTATTGGTATTGCAGAAATGAATTTCCTTTATTTTTGAGACAGTGTCTTATTATTTTGCCCATTTTGGTCTGAAACTCCTGGGCTGCTCAGGATGAGAGGTGTACACCCTCCTGATATCCCTTTGGCTGCGTCAATTATCATGTTGTATTTAGGTGTGCTTCCTTGACCCAAGAGTTGTTTTAAGAAGATTTAAAAATTTTTCCATAGTAGGAAAGACTCTTTATTTTTGTTTATTCATTTCTAGTATCAATTCAGTGTGGTCAGAGAATGAGTTTTGTACAGTTTTACTTTGGTTGCATCCAAATAAACATGTTTCCCAGTTTTAGTGATCCAGAGCTTGAAATATCTGACCTATATGTACTTGGTATTTTTGGGTTTTTTTTTTTTTACCTTTGGTCTTCAGCACAGTATTTTATCCACTTGATACATGATTAGAGAGAGTTGAATGAAGTTTTTATTACTGATGTATTGTTCTCCTTATATCTTCTGTTATTTTTACTTTACTGGTACTAATGTACTGTTTTGTGCATAGTCACAAGTTTTTCCTTGTCATTGTAAATTGTACCTTTTGGTATGACAAAGTATTACCCTTTGTCTTATTAAAGCCTGTCTTCTATTCTATCACAGCCTCTTTTACTTTCTTTGCATGCTGTCTGTTCTTTCAAATCCCTTTCTTTGGGTGTGGCTCTTATATGCAGATGAGTTGAGTTTACTTTGTGATACAATATGAAGTTATTTTCTTTAGTAAGTGACTTTATTTCATTAATATGCATTTGTGTGACAAATACGTTTGTCATTGTTTTGTGTTATTCTTTTGTTTTCAATATTTTTTCTTTAAGCATTTATTTATTAATTTTCAAGCAGAGAGAGAGAGAGAGAATGAGAGAAGAGGAGAGTGTGAGCAAGAGCACCAGGGCCACCACCTTGTGGGTCTGGCATATGTGGGTCCTGGGGAATTGAACCCCGGGGCCTTAGGCACTGGAGGCAAGTGCCTTAACCGCTGAACCATCTCTCCAGCCCTGTTTTCAATATCTTAAGAAGCTTTGTTTAAGTGAAAATTTCCTCCCTTGTATTTGGAACACAGGTGTTAATTTTCTGGCAGTTTCTTCATGACTATAACCTAGCATAATGCTCTTAGACCCTTATTTCTTTGGACAGCCTCAGCTAATTCTTTTGCAATGTATTCAGTCCTCTACTTTTAGATAATAGGTAAGAGTTTCTCTTGTGTCTCAGTTAAATGCTTTTACTTTCTGAGATAATTGCCTCATTACTTTCTCTTTCCAAAACGTGGTGAAATATTTAGTCACAATTTATTCTGCTTTGTGAAAACATTTTTTTCTTGACTCTTCTGCCTCTTGCCTTCCTTATTTCTTCCTTCCTTTCTCGATCTTTGTTACAGACATTGTGCTGGTTCCTTTTCAATTCTCTCTTTGAAAGGAGTCGTCGCCCCTACCCCACCAGCTGTGCCAGCTATTTGCAGGTGGCCTGCTAGATAGTCTAGTCCAGCATAGTTGGTAAGCTTCAGGCCATAAGAGATCCAGTCTGAAAAAGAGGTGAATACTGTATTTGAGGAATGACACCCAAGGTTGTTCTCTACATGTGTGCACACACATACATTAAGGAAAATACGGCTGGACTATGTGACATTGTTTTTTCTTGACACCTTCTGCCTGTCCCTGGCCTTAGGCTCAGGCAATCTCTTGTCACTGCCATGACCTCCCTTCCTGTCATACTGGGTGTGACTTCAAAAGACATTACATCTCAAAAAGGACTTTTCACTTTCTACAGGCACAATTCAAAACTTCTTTCTAAATGGAAGGACTTGGAGTAGGTCATTCCTAGCGACCACAAGAAAGAGCAGAGAGCCAAGCACCACATCTTTTCCCTCACATGTGGTTTCTAACCATGTTAAACTGGAACATTAAGAAAATCTTAAGCTCCTGAGGAAGCTGAGGGCACCACCTGGTACTAGGGGCCATGAACAGAATGGGAGGAAGCCTAACCTCAAGAATAATTGCTCAGGCCTGCATCTCCCTGTCCCAGTTATTGGTTCCTTCTCATACTGAGCAGTTGATCAGAGACCACGAGGTCCCCAAAATGTGACAGACTTCTACCAAAGCTCTTGAATACCTGTCCCAGGCCTAAGGTAAGACCCTATTGCTGAAGAAATCACAAAGTGTCATCAAACAACACCAAGAGATCCTTCTAGATCCAGAATGGTAACCAGCTCCCAGATGGTAGCATGTGTAGCACTACAAGGTGTTACATAAGCTGCCAGAGGAAATTGGTCAATGATATTTGGAGAAAGCAGACACCACTGAGATACAATATAGACAGTTATCACAAGAATTCTGAACACATAGCTGTATGGAAGAGACCAGCAAGTCAAGCAGTGCTCATCTATGCAATAGTGGCACTAAACCAAGGAGGGTAATCAACGGCTTAATGATTGGCTAAGAGATCCGCTCAGTGACAAGGAACCCTTATTGGAACTGGGGTCCATGGTAAAATCCTATGGGGACCAAGATCCCGGGCTCCTAGGGGGAAATCCCACTACCAGAGAGCTAGAGAGAGGCTACACCCATTTGGAGCTAGCCAAAATAGCAATGTTGTCTCATTTAACCTATACTGATCTCACTCTCCAATGGAGATTCTGTTTGTATTTTTCAGAAGGCATTGAGAAAGTCGAGGACAACTCAATTCAACCAATAAGACATTGGATGATGGCTGGCATCTTGGCAGGAGATAAACCACACCTAGTCTTCACACAGGCTCCAAATGAAGCCTACAAGAAAGTGATGAGACAAACAGGAGACCAATCACTACAGCAAGACTGATAACCCATGAAAGGTCAGTGGAGACAGACACTAACGATACTCAACACAACCCAGTGCAAAGATCCAGAGATACTTAAGATCTCAACAAAAAGTAGACTCAAAACTCACCCACTATGACTCAGGGAACTGAGTGGAAGAGGGGGCGGAAAGAATGTTAGAGCCACAGTGGGGGAGAATATCTGGAGGCATTGCCCCCCTCAGTAACAACACACAATGGGGAAGGAAAAAAATGAGAAAGAAAAACTGTCTACCTCTGGTGCAATTCATACTGCCCTAACTTATGGACAGAGGAAGGACCCCAGTGGGTAGGGGACAGAGAGGAGGGAAACAGGGACACCTTCACAAGATTTGCTCATACAATGTATATACTTATTCATAATAAAGATATATTTTAAAAACTTCTTTCTAATTTTGCTGCTCAGTTTCCTCACTACACTTCCTCCAACTTGGCCTTCAAGGTTTTGATGACACTCTCACTCATCTGGAGGTTCCAAGTTTGCCATTTGGCACAGGTCTCTTTCACTTGCCTCATTGCACTCTAGTTAAGCTGGAAGTTGATAGTTGTAGCTGATTTCATGACCCTTACATGTCTGCTGATAGGCAATGGGCTAGGCTTATTTAGAGACAGGGCAGTGAAGGCCAAGAGGGTCTGAGATGGGAAACCAGGTGAGGCTCAGATGGTCCTGTTGCTAGAGATTTTAGGGCAAAAGCCCAGGCTCCAGCAGCCCCAACAGGCTAGGCTCAGCCACGCATCCCAATATGTCAATTAAAGAGATGAGTCATGATGAGATTTAATCGGTGTGGTCACGTTGGCAAGAGAAAAAAGATTAAGGGCCCAGTAACCCTCAAATCCATCTTTGAGGTACTGACATGAGATTTAGGTCTAAATAGAAGAGGTTTGTGTAACTAGGCAGTCTTGGTCAAGGCGTGGTCCTGTCCACCAACGGTCCCTCATTATCTCAGCTCTGGTTCTGAAAGGTGGTCCAAAGAAGTCCTCATTGCTGTCATCTGTATACACTGAGGACTCCAATCTGGTTCCTCCAAGGTGATCATTTCTGCTCCAGGGTGCAGCCTCACACTCATGGATAATAGTCGTCATCTTGGGGGTGGTCTGTTCTTGGATGCTTTGTTCTTCCTGGAATCCAAAATGACTGCAGGTTTAGGACAATGACTCGTCTTTGTGCCTTTATCCTTAAAAGGGGATGCAGTTAGGGTTAGGGTTAGGTAGATGGCTTTGAATGATTAACATGCTGAGGCAGAGTCAAGCAGGAGTCTGCCCCAAAGTACTGGAGACAGACACAAAAGGAAGGCAGAGAGAGGTGTTAGGTGTTGATCCTGCTTTTGTTTTTTCAGACCCAAGTAAGCATGACAGTTAACTCCTTCAGGCAAGTTCCATAGATCCCAAACCTGACCCTCCCCTTGAGTGCGAGGTGTCTCTAACTAGAGTTCAAACCTGATCCTAAAATTGATTGGTCAACGATAGACCAACCAGCTGTCTTTCTGCTCACCTGAGACAGGGATACTCACTGAGCAGATGATTCTGCCTCTTCTTCCCACACATGGCCTAGAAGAAGGACCTCTGAATCTCCAGGGCTGTGGTAAGGTTCCCTCAGGCCACACCACAACCTAATGGCTGTGGTGAGGGGCTGGATTTCTTTCTCACATGAATCTTTCCTTCTCATGATCTTTTCTTTTCCTGCTTGTTTAGCTGAACAGCATAGATTATGTTAACCCCTCTCCCACGTGTTCTCTCCACACTGGTGGCTGGAGATCTCTGTAACTTCCCATTCTCTTTTAAACAAAGACTCCCACTGTACCTTATCCTCTGCTGGTCTATAATTTTAATTCCTTAACCTTATAGACAAGAATTCTAGTACTTCTTAAGTTCTGAGGTGCATTGGAATTTTGCTGGGTATTATCTAAATTCTAATCCTCAGCTCCCCTGCTACATAAGGAATCTGTGTTTTTTAGCCAGGGCAGCTTCTATGTGCCTGGTTTGGCCTCAGTCTCCAGCTTGTGCCAGGTCCCGATGCCCATCTTCAGAGGATAGCAGATGGTCCAGGACCTTCCGCATGTTCAGGATGCACAGAGGGCAAGAGTGCTCATGTTGCATTTACTACTGGGGAAACCAAGGGTTAGAGGGGAAAGGAATGTCAAGCCACATAAACTTCCTGCCTTCCACCAGGCCTTAGTCTGTGTATCTGCCCTGCCACACAAATCTTCCTAGGAGCCTTGATCTCAGCATAGCCACCCAGGAGGAGAGCAATTGCAGTGCCCTGAAGTGCCCTGCTCTCGTGCCCCCTGGGCCTGTGAGCTGTTGTTCCCTGCATATGAGCTCTTTCTGCCAGCTCCAGCCTTAGCCAGGTACTCCTTTGCATGCCCCAGGGGCCAGCCCTCCTTGACCTTTCTCTACTTCCCTCCTTTAATTATTTAACTTGACCTTGAACTTCCTGCGAATCCCTCACTTCTTATTTATTTTTAAAACCGGCCAGCCGTTCCTTTGCCCATCATTTTTCCCTGGGATTAGAACTCTACATTTTTCAAAGGTGTACTTCTCTAGGTTTCTGCCCCAAAAGTCATCTTCTTTGAGATATTCCTGACACCCAGTGTCAAACAGCACCCATGATACTCTCAAAACTTTCTTCTCTAACAACGTATTTTCTAGATATGTGAGTTGTTAATTGCCTGCCTTTTCTACTAGAATACAAGGCTTGCTAGAGCCATGATTTTATTGTGTGTTACCACATTCTGAGCAATGAGAAAAGTAATGGCATAAGCAGTTACTATGAAGACATGAGGAATGAAGAAGGGAAGGAAAGAGGAAAGGGGGCGAGAGAGACCATTGTGCCCAAATACCAACTGAACTAGCATTTATGGTTTTTTTTTTCATGCATGTGGATATGCATGCTCACATGTGTGGGTGTGCATGCACATGTGTGTGTGAAGGCTAGAGGTCAACATCATGTATCTTCCTCTGTTGACTCTCCAACTTACTTTTGGAGACAGGACTTCTCACTGAACCCAGAACTTATGGATTTGGTGACACTTGCTAGCCAGCAAGCCCCAGGGATCCTCCTGTGTCCACCTCCCCAGCACCGGGATGACAAGCGTACACAACTATACTTGGCACTTTATGTGGATGCTGGGGTTCCAAACCCAGGTCCTCATGCTTGCCAGGGAAGCACTTTACTCACTGAACCATCAAACTGGCTTGCATTTACATTTTATTCATCAATTTCTCCCTTTAACTATCACATCTCTGGAGATGGCTCATCTCAGTGCCTTGGAGAATGGCTGACGATGGTATAGTCGAGGTTCAGCACTTATTGACCTGAATTAAACGTGACATCTCAGAGTGTAATCAGTCTCAGAGTGAAGTTTATCTGTGGAAACTTTGGGGAACAGGGCAACAACTGTTTTGGCACCTCTATCATCTGTGGAAATCTCAGCAGTGAATTCCACTTGGTTGGAGACCGCTAAGTTCTGTTATTTGATCTCTGCCCATAAGTGGGTGGGGTGGGGTTTGCTCTGCCTATCAGGTTGCCTTGGCTGATTGACTCCCTCATCCTCAGAGCACCTGGCTGTGGCTGAAAGGGTTGGGAAAGCAGCATCAAGTCTCCATTGCAGCTCTAGGAGTTCATTGACAGCATCAAGGCGATTAATGAAATGAACGGTAGGTCCAAGAGTTTCTTGTTTTTTTTTCTTCTACTCCTTATATAGGAAGTTGATTTCCCTCCTGGCTTCTTCATTCAGGCTCATCTTCCCAGGCAGAAATCAACACTTTGATGCTAGACAAAGGAACAATCTGGTACTAATCCAACCACAATCCCTCTAGGGGCCTGATGTGCTCAATACCCTGATTGTTCAGGTTCAAATAATTAATTGTGATATTTACTTCAAACAGATGAATATGAAATTGTTCAAAAGGCCCCGAATCTTGTCAAGATTGAAAAGCCAGCCTGCAGAGTCAAGGAGTCAGGACTTCTTCACCTGCTGTAGTAGGTGACCTGGGATGGGCCCCCAGAGGACATTGGGTTCTGAACTTTCCTACTGAGGGACAGTTGGGATGACTGGAGATAAATAACTAAATAATAAGAACTGCAAGTGATTTATTACATTAAAAAATTACAGTGAAGGAAAAGGTGCAGTTTGTGCTTAACTGTATTGTAATAGTCTTGTGTGAAAGAAGAGAGAGAGAGAGCTTGGAATTAAACTGGTAGGAGGGACTCAGTATCAGCCATGGGGCTCCCTAGCTGCTCCGGCCCAAACTCCTTTGTTAACAAATGGAGCTCCTACTCATCTCTAGCACATCCAGCTCACATCTCCTTGAGAATGGCCTGATAGCTGCTTGTGTGCAGAGAAAGCTTTGATCACAGCAGAGCTGCCCGTAGGTTCCATGAATTGTCTTGGCTTTCTTCAGGAGGAAGAGAAGCTCTACTGGCTGTCGGGGACAGGCATTGTAGATGCCCTATTCACGTCTCCTCGGCAGCGCTCACCATTTCTTTGGGGGCACTAACTTTTATATTTTGGTAATGGGGCTATAGGGACCCATGTGCCCGCATATGCTGGACAGAAGGGCCTGGGAATGGAGATCTTCCCAAGGGCAGTTTTTCACCAATGGGTGATGGGTGCCGTGGTATGAATATCTCAGCCGCCTTGCCCCAGGACTGGCATAATCCCGAGGCATGTACATTGCAGCATTGTTTTCAGTGTGTTTTTTGGAACGATTAAGCTCTTGTTGCCCACAGGGAACCTGGTTGTTAACGCATATTATGACTTGCTTTTCTTCCCTGTATTGCTCCTCTATGCATTTCTTGTAATTTCCACAAACCACTTGAACTTGAACTTGTGGCTCAGATGCTGTTTGTATAAATCTAATCACAAAAGATTAAGACCTTGTTGGGAGATTGCATTGAAACAAACAAGGAGATATGACATTTATGAATGTAAAGACTCAGCACAGTGAAGCTATGATTTCTTCCCAATTAATCTTTATGTTATATAACAGTTTTAATCAGAATCCCAGTGAGATAGTTCCAAAACTTGACAAAATGATTCTGAAAGTCACATGGTAGAATAAAGGGCACAAACAGCCAAAACATTTTTGAGGAAGAAAAAGAAGGGCACTGTTGTAGCCAACCTTTCTCATTACTGCACACATAACCCGACCAAAAGCAGATGATGAGAGGAAAGGGTTTATTTTGGTTTACAGACTTGAGGGGGACGTTCCATAATGGCAGGGAAAACAACAGCATGAGCAGAGGGTTGGACATCACCTCCACCACAACTCTGCAAACAGCAGCAGGAAGGTGTGCCAAACCCTGGCAAGGGAAAGCTGGCTATAACCCCCATGGAGCACACCCTAACAACACACCTCCAACAAGGTTCCAATTCCAAAACTGCCATCAGCTGGGGATCAAGTATTCAGAACACATTATGTTTATGGGGGACACCTGAATCAAACCACTATAATCCGCCCCTGGCCCCCATAAAATGATAACCCTACATGATGTAAAATACAATGCATTCAGCACAAATTTAAAAATCCCCACAGTTTTTTAATCATTCCCAATGATATATGATATTCAAACATCTCCATAATCTAAGGTCTTTAACTGAGCCATAATACAAAAAACAAACAAACAAACAAACACACAAACAAAAAACTGCAGCTCAATAGGCAGCAGTTTCAGCCCAAAGATTTCCTTTCTTTCTGTGCCATCTCCATCTGCTCACACCAGTCCATTTTTATACAAAGCAACCCAGCACAAGTTGTCAGGACACAGGCAAGCAGAACCTGGCAGCCTCTCTCACAACCCATAGTTCTTACCACATTCGTGTCTTTCCAATTATGACCAGAATAGTCCATCAAGCTGTGCTTACAGCACTGCAAGGCATCTCTTAGGCCAAGGTTTCAAGTCCATCCACATTCCTCCTCCTGAATATTAGTTGCAAAAGGCCAAAGCCATAGAATCAGAGTTCCAGTAGCAACCAAAAATCCCACTCTCTGGTACCAAAACTGTTGCAGTCAACCTTCTCGTTGCTTCAACAAAGAACCCAACCAAAAGCAGTTTTTGGAGGGAAGGGGTGGGTTTATCTTGGCTCACAAACTTGAGAAGAAGCTCCATCCTGGCAGGGAAAACGATGGCATGAGCAGAGAGTGGACATCACCTCTGCCACAGCACTACAAATAGCATAAGCCCTCTAACCGTCTTTTCTTCTCTACTTCATTCCTCTGCCACACACATATCCACACAATCCCTAGAGATCCATGAATGAATAAGAATGCAGATGGGAACCCTCGACCCATATTTTAAGAGCAGACAGGGGACCCAAGGGCTAGTTTAGGTTTCTTAAGCTTTACCTGGACCTTCTAGAATATTTCTGGAGGGCCCTGCTGGACATCTCTTCTGTAGGGGCAGAAAATGAGCCCAACAAGCTCTCTTCTTTCTACTGTTCCTGTTCTCTCTTACCCTCTTTCTTCCTTTGTTTTTACTGCCAGTACACTTGGGCAATGTAACCATTGTCATTCCCACATCTCGGTTTCTTCAAGGGCAGGGAGCAGTGTTAGGAAAGGAAAGGGCCAGGGCCAGGAATAGAAATCAGGTCTCTGAGACTCACACTGACCACCTCCTAGTCCCACAGCAGTACATGTATCCCAAGCAGAACTCCTTCCATCATATGAGAGATTACCAGGGTGAGTAAGATGCTCTTCCATGAGTATTTGGGGAGCTTGTGGCCAGGTGGAGTATCATGCAGAGGATGTCATGTGTGCCTGGCACCTGTAAGGGACACAATGAATATTTGTAGAAGGCCACTGAGTGATGGAATGACCACAGACCAAGATTTGGGAACGATTGGTATGAACTTGGTCACATTAAGTCAGTTTCAATAGAAATGAATGCCTCAAAATGACCACCTGGGATGTAGCTCAGAGCATGCAAAAAACCTAGTGTGGTGATGTGCACCTGCAATAGCATACTTTTCAGGAAGAGGACTATGAGGTCAAGGTCATCCTCTGCTACATGGTGAGTTCAAGGCAAACCAAGGCTATGTGAAACCCTGTCTTTAAGAAAAATAGACCATCATGGGAAGGCCATATCTATAAAAGGATCTTTCCCCCTCATGAAGGTTTAGTTTTCTACTTTGGATACAATCCTATAAAAACATACAGGAACTGAGGAGATGACTCAGTGGTTAAAGGCACTTGCCAAACCTACCAACATGGAGTCAATTCCCTGCCACCCATGTAAAGCCAGTCAGGCATTTGCTTTACAGTGCCAAGAGATACTGGCATGCCCATACACATACATACAGACATACATACATAGTTTAAAAATAGAATATACAGTCTTTCTAGAATCCCAGGACATTTCCTAACTGTCAGATATCGTCCCACGTTTAATGGCTGTTGTAGTCAGCCACAGGCCACTGGGATGAATCTCCAAACCAGGCACAATTTGGAGGAGGAAAGGATTTATTAAAACTACAGATTGAGGGAAAGTTTCATAACAGCAAAAGAGACTGGCCCTCTTACACAGGTCCAAGCAGAGAGAAAAACCCATCACCAACAACACACACACAGAACAGCAAACAGGCAGGAGGGGCTGGGGATGCACCAAGGAGAGAATTTCTTTCCCTTTTTATAGGCTTAAGGTGGGGTCTTGCAACCCTATCCCAGACTTAATGGCTTCCTGAGTCTCTGGAATTTCCTTCCTGCATGGCCCACACAGGTAAAGATGTAAAGAAGTTCAAAGGAGCTTCTTTACATCTTGCCCCTTGCTGAGAGGCTGCCTTCTTGTAAACATCCTCAGAGACCCACCCAAGATTATTTGAAAGGTCAAGTTGACAACAAAACTTAACCATCACAATGCCCTTGACAAGTCTAAGTGGGACACTTTGTAAACCAGTGTTTTACAGATGCAGAAGACTCAGAAAGACTTGGCTGGTGAAGTGACCCTGCAAAATCAGAGCAAGGACTGACCCAGTATTCATTTATTCATCTACAACCACACAAGACTGCAATATAGCTGAGCCAGATCCTACCCCGACATTGAGACCAGGGCCATGTTTCCTGAGGGTGTGAGAACATCAGTGACTACATCACCCAGGTGGATGGGTAGGAGAAAGGAAGAAAAGGCTACGAGATGGAGGGTCACTTGGAGAAGAGCAGGCAGGGAGCAGAGCACTTGTTAGGGCCCCAGAGGGGACTCAGGAGGGCAGGGCTGCTGTGCCTATAGGCCTCTGATCTTCCGGATGTTCTGCCATCTCTTGCCACATGGATTCCAGGAGACTCCAGCCTCCTATTCTGACCCTAAAGTCCAATGCCAACCATGAGTCTGGCATTGCCGCCATCAGTTTTGGGTCAACAGGACCATCATAAGCTCGTTGGGGGCAGATGAGGAGAATAAAATGAGTTCTTAGTCCATAGTAAGCTGATTCCACCTCGGGTCATTCTGTCTTCCAAACATTTGCCTCTCTGTTGGACACACCAACTCCAGCAGGGTAGCACCATGGCACCCAATGTCTTTGAAAAGATAAAGTCTTGGATAGACACAGTCCATGGAGAAAAAAGAGTGAGTATCCCATGCAGAACTTGGGACAGCCAAGGGTGCTGGCTGTCTCTCAGGCACTCAGACAGATCCAACCATGTGGCTCTCCGTCTCTCCTCTCAGTGGCTCCCCAGAACCAGTCCCTTAAGAACTTTGCAAGGTGCTTCAGCTATTCCTGCCCATATAAGTACCAAGTAAGACACTCATGCATAGGTGAGTCCCAGCAGATCTTATTCCAAAGATCAGAGACTGTCCTAACAGTCACCAGATTCTGGGGTCCTGAGGGCACAGACCTCAGGTCTATGTACTGGCATCCTGCAAGCCAGCATTTAAGAAATGCTTGGGGAGTGAATGAATGAATGCAGAGCTGCATGGCCCCTCCTCAGAGGCGGGGTGTGAGTCATGGAGGCCAGGCTCTGAGTTGCACACAGCTCGGAGGGGCTGCCTCCTGTTATGGATGCAGCACTCTGCTCTCCAGCTTGAGCACACCGCTTCCCTTCTCAGAGTCCATAATTAATGTAACACCCTCAGTAATAAACATGCGCCTCTGGGCTCCAATCTTTCTCATTATGGGCCGAGGCAGATTGCTAATGAATGAAATATGCTGCCCAGCATATGGCTTTCCCTTGGGGTTAAAGGGTCCCCATCCTTTCAGGATCTGGTACTCAGTGGTACCAAGACAGAGCCCCTAGCAGAGGAAACAGGCCCTCTCCTAGGTTGGTGTCCTCAGCCCGAAAGTGGTCTAGGAGTTCCCAGTGTGTGTGGACTTCATGACAGAGCCTCAACTATTAGTATGGCCAGTCTGATTTTCAAGGATCTCCCAGACCTGGTCTCTGAGAGGTTGGACCCCTCTGTGCCTCAACCTTCTCCTTGCCATGTGTTCCTGTGTTTTCTGGGAGCTCATTCCTGCCCTTTCCATCTCTTTTCTCTTTCCTTTGTCTCTCTGAACTCATTCTCTGTGAAGGAATGCTTATGGCCAGACCTTCTCTATGATGTCTTCCCCCACCACTCCAGCGCAGAATTCCCATGCTTCCTTTTATAGTTGGTGTAACACGTCTTCTAGCCCTGGCTCTGTCACTTGTCACGTGTCACTTCCTTTAGTACCATCTCAGATTCTTTGCCTTTAAAGGAAAGAACATTTCCTCTAAAGACTTTTTATGGAATTGGGATTTCAAACAAATTAGCAAATATTGATCCTGTATTCTCTTCAAAACCTGCAAGAGTAGGTGCAGAGACCACATAGATGAATAAAATACACCTTCACTCTCAAGTAGCTTGTGATTTATGAAAACTATTCTAAATAGTAATAATAACAACAATAAAAAGCTTTACATTTATACTTTCCAGTATAAATGTCAGGCTAAATGTTTTACATCCTGACAAATATAAAGGATATTATATTCCAAGTAATAAGTAATGAAATGCCTTGAAGGTGATGCTATTTCATCACTTTAACTGGTTGACTCTCTGGTTCTGTATTTGGACTGTAGGCTCCACACATCAGAGCAGGAGTCTCTTCTTTGTGGAAGGCCAAAGTGTACAACCCAAGATTGATCTGCTGCTCTCCTTCTAGAACCAGGAAGAGCAGAGGAAATGTTGCCTGGTCAACAGGGCCTTGGAAGGCTCAGCAGGTGGGCCCAGATTTCCTTCTTTTTTTTTTCCATGCAAACACAGCTCTCACCTCCAATGGGGAGTGGGACTTTATTCTGAGCCAGATATAAAGGACCGCACATTCAAGATTGCCCAAAATAACAAACTTACATGGAAACACTTTGATGAAGCTGTTATAGTTACAGAACCAAGCAGAAGTCTTAAATGAGCTTCGTAATAGGTGTATTTGAAGACCTGGACTCTGATCTCCATTCTGGCCCCAGTTTCTGTCTCTATGAACCCCTACTGAAAAGTAGTTCCTATCCTTTCACCACCAAATAAGAAGATGTGGTCATAAGTTCACGATCTCCACCTGGACAGTTGGAGCTGGGGGTTTCTATCACTTGTATTTAAGAAGAAACTTTAAGGTTTTGGTCTTAAAGAGGTTTTAATAAACCTAATGGTAAAAGCTTAGATCAAGTGGCCCCTGGGCAGAAAAAACACAGTATAGCTCAGGCTCTCCACTGGCCCCATATACATGGACGACAGTCTTTTGTCAGCCTGCCTCTGTCCCCAGCACTCAGGCTCCACACTTCAGGAAATGGA
Organism: Zapus hudsonius; assembly: GCA_004024765.1. Taxonomy (NCBI): domain Eukaryota; kingdom Metazoa; phylum Chordata; class Mammalia; order Rodentia; family Dipodidae; genus Zapus; species Zapus hudsonius. The sequence goes on along the minus strand of PVHP010011387.1, from coordinate 28,214 downwards.
CAAGGGAAGGGCAGGCTCATGCCAGGCTGGGCAGGAGTGGGGCAGGTTACTAGCAAGGACAGGATGTTTCCTGGGGTCCTGCCAGCCTCCGTGTCACTTCATGAAAGGTCACTGCACCTGCATGGAGATTTTTCCAGCTTTTAATGAGGCTACTGAGACAGCCTGTGGGTAAAGTTTAGCCTCTAATCCCCAATTAAGGCTCTGGGCCCTAGCGGCTTCCGGCATCTGGTTGTCAGTGGCTACGGGGATTGGGTTGCTTACTCTCTTTCTTTCCCTGCCCAGGATGGTTTCCAGTGAGCAGAGATCCTTCCCTCAGGCCCCTGAGCAACAGAAACATTGCCCCAAGGTGGCATCCCAGTGTTTGTGTGTGTGAAGGGAGACCATTCTGAGCTTCAGCTTGTCCTACTGCCCTGCCCTCTGCTGCCCTCTACGAATCCCCACCCTGTGTTTCTTGTGACAGAGGCCATCATTGAAGAACTTAATGTGTCAGCACATATGTCATTATTTAGTTCTTGAAACAAACTTTGGAGCACCAGTGAACGCTTCCCTCAGCAGGGGAAGAGCTGGGGTCTGAGGGCATGGCTTGCATCAGCCCTGAACTTGGGGAGGGCAGGGCTCAGGCTGCCCTGGGTCCATCACCCTGATCCTTCACTGCACATCGGTTCTTACTTCTCTGCTGATGTGACCCGAGGGCTTAGCAGGTCTGTTCTAAGCCTAATCAGGCATGGCCAGCATGCTGTCAAACAGCTTGTCACATTGGTGATGGCTGCCATTCTTGAGCCAGTGTCTCTGGGTTTAGTAGACACTGAGATGTCAGGTTTTACATGGAAAGAGTCTGTTCAGGTACTGAGTCAGGGTCCAGTCATCTTATTTGACTTCACAAAGAATCCTGCCAGATATATAACTTAACCCTTATTTTACAGATGAACAAAATGAGGTATAAAAGTATACATTGATCTACAGTTACATTGAGAGAAACCGTATAAAATTGCTCTCTCTGTCTCTGTCTCTGTCTCTGTCTCTGTCTCTGTCTCTGTCTCTGTCTCTGTCTCTCTCTCTCTCTCTCTCTCTCTCTCTGTGTGTGTGTGTGTGTGTGTGTGTGTGTGTGTGTGTGTGCAGGCAGGTACACATGTGTGGAATCAGAGGACAACCTCTGACCTATGTCTCATTTTCACCTTATTTGAGCCAGGGTGTCTGGTTGTTCACCACTGCATACACCAGGCTAGCTGGCTCCCAAGCTTCCAGGACATTCCAGTCATTCTCCTGACTCCACCTGCCATCCTGTAAACACACTGGGATGACAGACACCTGCGACGGTGTACAGCTTTCTGCATGAGCTCTGGAGAGCTGAACTCAGTTACTCCCTCTTATGCGACAAGTGCTGTATCTGATATGAAATTGCTGCTTTTGTAGGTAGAAAATGTGAAAACATCATCAGCTTCCTCTGGCTCACACCAATTATGAAAAGCCGAATTTGAATCCAGTTCTCTCTTAATTCAAAAACCCTTTCCAGCCTCACTGCAGGAAGAGGAAACAACTACCATCCATTAGCAGGTTTTTGAAATTAAAGATAAGAGGAATGGGGGCCATGTAGACTAGAACACGAGTGCCACTAACTTTCTCTCTTGCATTTGGACTTTTCCTGCTCTCAGAAGCTTTATCCTGGGGAGGCTTCTCTGAACAGGAGTCAGTTCTGAAGGATTGTGGGCAGAGGCTCATTGGCCAGACTTTGGGCTTGATACAAACATAACAACATAGACAGACAACTCCCTAAATGAAATGCACAAAATGATGTTTGAATAGGTGGAAGTCTTCCCATAGTGCTGTTCCTGAGTTAAGTCAGAAGGAAGACACTCTAATTGTGAAAATTTTGTAGGCTGGGGTTTTACCACATGTCTACCCCCAGGCTCAACAGAACACATGCCTCTCATCAGAGCCAAATTTCTGGTTTTGGACATGTAACTTACATTTGCTTTGACTTCTAAAAGTGAACAGCGAGGCCGGCTCATATGACCCTAAACACATATTATTCACCAGTGGAATGGCCTGGATTTACAATGTCCCCATAGGCTCATGTGCTCCTCCCACATGGTGGTGCTACTTTGGGAGGTAGTGGAACCTTTGGAAGGGAGGGCCTCCTGGAAGAAGTGAGACTGTGGGAGAGGGGTGGCACATCTTGAGTTTTATTGCTCAGCTCCACTTCCTGTCCTTTCTGCTCTCTGGTCTGAAGAGATGTCATCAAGTAGCCTCACGTTTCTACTGTCATAGCGTCAGCATGCTCCTGTTACCATGATGGACTGTATTTTCTTAAACTGTAAGCCCAAATAAACCCTTTCTTCCTTAAGTTGCTTCTTGTCAGGTACAGTAACAATTGGCTACAGTAACAATAAAAGTAACCAAAACAATGCCAGTCACTTAGACAAATCAGCTTAGGAGGCAGAGAACATCTGGATAAAGAGGTGATTAGAGGTGGTTTGAATGTAAAATACCCTCCATAGCCTCAGGTCCCCAGCTGCTTGGGAGCAATTTGGGAGATGGAGCCTTGCTGGAGGATATGCCACTGGGGGTACACCTTGGGGTTTATTAGTCAAGCCCGCTGTGTGTTCAGAGCTAGTCCATCTTGCTGCCCTCTCTCTTTCTCTGCTGCAGATATATGAAGATGTGAGCCCTTTGCCTTGCTGTGCCATGCTGAAACTTCCCCTCGAAACTGTAAGCCTGTAATAATATTTTACTCTACATGATTCAACTTGCTAAGGGCCGAGTGGGATGACATGGGATGGCATCATGCTGCTCAAGCATGCAATTTAGAATGCATGAATTGTGTGGTAGTGAACATTTGTGAATCCAGCACCCAGGAAGCTGAGGGAGGAGGATTGTGAGTTCAAGGCCAGTTTGGGCTACATAGTGAAACCTGTGTCAAAATATAAATATAAACAAACCAATAAATAAATATTGAAAAATGGGGCTTTGGAGCTTAGTATGAAAGGTGCTTGTTTGGAAAGCCTGTTGGCCTTGATTCAATTCCCCAGTACCTATGTAAAACCAGATGTGCAAAGTGGCACATGCATCTGGAGCTCATTTGCTGTGGTAAGAGGCCATGGTGCACCCATTCTCTCTGTCTTTCTTCCCTCCTTCCATTTGCAAATAAATAAAATATTTTAAAAATGTATTTGTTTACTTTTGGAATTTTCCGTTTAATATCGTTGTACTATAGCTGACAGTATTAGCTGAACTTTTGTTACTATGACAAATACCTGAAAGAACACCTTAAAAGGAGGAGACATTTATTTCATGGTTTTAGAGGTTTCTGTCCATCATAGCAGGAGGATGTGGTGGAGCATAGCAGCTCACATCCCACTGACCAGAAAGGAGAGAAGGAGAGGGAGAGAGAGAGAGAGAGAGAGAGAGAGAGAGAGAGAGAGAGAGAGAGAGAGAGAGAGAGAGAGAGATGCTTGGACTAGCTGGCTTTCTCCTTTCCCCTTTGTTCCATTAGGCTCCCAACCTATGAGATAGTGTCACCCACATTCTGAACTGATCTTCCCCCTCAGTTAAGCCTCCTGGATCCACCCTCACAGACATTCACAGACACTCCCAGAAATGTGCTTCACTTACCACACAGGCCCTTGTCCATCCATTCAAGTCGACAATCAAAATTAACTACCCAAATGAGCACCGCTAACTAAAACCACAGCAAGTGAAGCCATGGATAGGGACAGATGATGACAATATTTTATGAAATGATGAAAATGTTTTCTCCTGTGCTGTCTATGGGAGCCACTGCTACATGTCACAATTGCAGTGTGACTAGTGAAAAAAGATAACTTTTTTAAGCTTTTATTTTATCTCTGTGTGTGATGCATACATGTTCATTCTGGGGGTCCAGGCATGTGCATGCTACAGCACACATGTAGAATTCCAAGGAAAACTTCAAGTATTGGTCCTTACATTCTACTTGAGACAGAGTGTCTGTTACTGTTTGCAGTTGCACATGCTGGGCTACCTGGCCTGTGAGTTTCTGTGACTCTCCTGTCTCCATCTGGCATCTCACTGTAGGAGTGCTGGGATTACAGATGCTGCTGCAGCTGCAGGCTTTCATGTGGGTTCCAGGGGCCAGAATGCTGAGTGGTCATCATGCTTGCACAGTAGGTACTTTTACCCACTGAGCCATCTCCCCAGTAGTGCAGATCAATACTGTGAGAAGGAAGGAGGATGGACCTGGGGTGAGATACGAAAGGGAAAACAGTGGAATGGCTGCGCATAACTGTACAGACCCCACAACTCGGGGAGGATGCTCAGTGGGAAATTATCACTCATGGTGAGACCAGGATGCCCTTCTGAACTTGGCTTCTTCGGATCTTGACCAGTGTAGAGAGCTTGTCCTTCTGACATCTCCAGACCACAGCTGAATCCCACTACACACTGATGAGTAATTGTGACCTAGGTGGATATTAAAGACGTATCCATTCTTTCATTGCAACATTTTTCTTAACTCTTCCCACAGGAAACTCTAAGAGAGCAAGGCCCTCCCACTGGGCCTGGAGGGAAGGTCTGGGCTTGGAATTCAGAGCTGTTTAGCTTCAAAGCTCCCAGATGCTTGGCTCTGTGAAGTTGCCTCACAAATTGGGAACCATAATTCCCCTGAGTCAGATTCTGTTATTAACTTGCTGAGTGGTGTTGAGAAAATAATTTAATTTCTCTGAGCCTTCTCTATCTAGCAAGAGGGTCGAACAGCCCTTGGGATACCCAAAGTTTCTTCTAGTTTTAAAATATGATGCTTCCAAGGTATTTAAATTTCCTCCACTATACACCAAGTGAAGTTAAATAAAAGATGAAGTGACTTCTCTTCTTGCTGAGAGCTTTTTATTATTTTTTACCAGCCGAATTACCCTTGCCCCTAGTCTGTTTTATTTATTAATATTATCATTACTATTAGAAAGGCTTCTATTTTTTTGCTGTTCAGCCTGGGTCACCCTCAGGAAAACCACTGTCAATACCAGCCTGTCTTGAGCAAGTGTGGGACTACAAACTCATAAAAATCCAGTCCTGAAATCAGTAGAGTCCATACAGACAGCCTCGGCCATTTATCTCTCTGGTCTTCTTTCCCTTTTTTGCTTTATCATTTTTTTTATCTTTTTCTCTTTTCTACTTCCCTTCTTTCTTCCCCCACTTTCTCCTCTAGCTCTCCTTTCCTCTCCTCCCCCTGCCCAGGTCTTCATTTCCCTTTTCTTTCTAGTCTTCTCTTCCTCAAATCCTGGGAGCCCCAATGACCTGGTTTGATACTCTTGCCAAGGCAAAGAATAGATGAGCTTTGGAAAGGGCAAACAAGAGCTGGAAGCCGTCTGGGGAGATAGCTCAGTGGGTTAAGTACTTACTGCAGCAGCACAAGGGCTGGAGTTTGAATTCCTGGAGCTCATGTAAAATGCCAGGAGAGGTGTCACATGCCCATAGTCGCAGCATTCCTGGGGGCTCACTGGCTAGTTGGTCTAGTGGAATCAATGCACTCTAGATTTAGTGAGAGGCTCTGTCTCAAAGAATAAGGTGGAGAGGTGCTGAGGAAGCACCCCAATGTCAACTTCTGGGTTCCACGTGTGCGCATGCCCTACTATACAGACATGGGTGTACACACATATGAAAACATGAACACACAGCACACATACATACACAAGCAAGAAAAATTAATAAAATAGCTGAAGATGCTGATTCCATATGTTTCTCCACACGTAGAGCGCCAGGCTGGAGGAGTATCTCTTGTTTTCCACTGAATGCAAAAAAAAGAGAAAATGCCTTTTATCCTAAGCAATTCCTCATTCCAAAATTTCTAGGAAAGAGTGCTGTTTGGGAGTTGGGGATCCAGATAAAACAAGTTCCATCTCTCCTCCAGCTCAGAGTAATGCGCCTGCTCTCAGCCAGGCTCAGGGAGCTTCATTGCTCAGAGAAAGGCAGCTGAGGAGGTATTCAAATCAAATGAACAGCAACCAGGGAGATCTAGAATCTTCCGTCTGCAAGCCCTGGCTCCTCAGTCTGGCACTTCTCTGTCTAAAACGACCTCAGTGGGCCAGCTGTCCCTCAGGCTGGGACCTGTGTGCTTGCATGTCATCCATCTTGTGCTCTTATCACTCCTTCTGAGAGATTCAAGAGGGAGCAGGATCTTTGGAGGGGGCTTTCTTTAGCACAACAGCCATGCTTACTGGCTCTTCATCCCCTTCTTCCCTATTCTACAAGAGCCCTTCTTCGAGTTCAGACAAGACCAATGGGCCCTTTCTATCCTTTTGTTCTTGGTCTGGAGTAGCTGAGTAGCAGGAAAGCATGCTCAGGAACTGCTTTTCCAAAGTCTGCAGCCAGCGGTGAAATTAGCCCCACATCTGGTTTCTTCCTGGTGCCTCCGCTTAGCTTTGTGTCCTTGACAATGCTCTTTTCTCTTCCTATGTAAGCTGGGACTAGAATACCTCCTTTACTTAGGACCTTACAAGGACAGAAGGGGGTGATAGACTCTTTGATCTTAGAGTTTGGTTAACTTGATACCTGCAGATGGACCCAGTGACCTCTTCGGGGTACTGTCTTGTCTGGGAATTTATCTCTAGAGCAGTCGAAATGAGTTCAGACACAATCACGTACTTGCTTAATACTTAAGAGCTTGGGTGGTTGACAAAACTATGGGGTCCTCAAGCAATTTTGAAACAGTCCAGAGGAGGTGCCAATCCTGAGTATCTCTTCAGCATCCAGAGCAGTTTCTCTGGCATCACGTCAACCTGCAGCTGGTTCCTGCTGATTTGGTTTTCATGGTTGTAAGGTGTGGAACGGCTGAGGCTGATGCACTGGGAGGAGGAGAACAAAAGCATTGTCACATTTAGCAATGTCGACACTCAGTCAGGAACAAAGGCGCTTGTTATGCAATAGGCATAATGGGAAGCCAACCCAGGGCAGCAGTCCTGAATCATGGAGCTCGGGAGCTAGGACATTGCCAGGGGAGATAAAACCAAATTAACTTCAGCTTCTGGTCTTAGGTCATAGGAGGGAAGTGGAAGTGGCTAAGGCCAAAGAGGCTGGTCAACCTTTTAGGAAAGGGGCACCTTCACTGCCTGCCATAGAAGTTGTTGTAACCAGTAACATAGACTTTAAGGCAATAGACACGTGGTGAGATTTCAGGGCTCTAAAGGAAAGGAGAGGGATGGGCTGTCAATGGGGTGCACAGGATGCCAGTAGAGGTAAAAGAATCAAGCAAACCTCAAAGATGGAGGCTTTCTTCTGTCTTCTGTCCGTCATCTCTGCAGTGTTGACAGGGTGGTGGAGGGCAGGCAGGGTGACAGGACCACACCTGTTCATGATTAAGGCAGAGTTGGAAAGACCCCCACGGAGCTAGGACAGAAAAACATTCTGAAGTTCTCTGAGTAGCAGTTTACTAAAAAAAAAAAAAAAAAAAAAAAAAAAAAAAAAAAAAAAAAAAGGAATCTCTTGCTTTTCCTTCTGTCAAGGAAATTTCTTGACCATGAGGGCTGCGAACACATGAGCCAGAAAACAGAGAGACTGTTGGAAAAGACAGGGTGGTGTTCAGTGTGGGAGGCATGTGAGGAGAGGAGGCTGTGTGTGTATAGATGTGTGCTGTGAGTGTATATATGCATGTTCACTTGTGTGTGGGGATACACATGGGTGTGTATGTCTAAGGAGGTCATGTCTTACTTTGTCCCTTCATATTCTTTGCGAGTGTCTTGTACTGAACGTAGAGCTTACTGATTCTCAGCTAGATTAGCTCATCAGCAAGTCCCCCGAGGACCCTCCTGTCTCCACCTCCCCAGTGCTGGAGTTATAAGCACAAGCCACTATGCTCAGCGTTTTTCATGGTGCTGGGATCAGAACTTAGGCCCTTATGCTGTGTGATGAGCACTTGACCCACTGATTTATCTCTGCAGGCCTGGGGCAGGCAGGGTAGAGGGCTTTTGAAAAGAGAAGGATTGTTTTCTGTGCAGGAGGTTGAGTGGCTCATCATTCAGGTGAAGGGTTGGCCAAGAGCCTCTGTCCCAGGCTCTGGAGTGTTGAATTGCTCCTGTGTGTCTTCCTCCCCACCGCTATCCCACTCATGCAACCAGATGTAGACTGTGGGAAAGAGGGAGCTGGCTCAGCAGCCACATGGCTCACCAGGGTGGAAAAGTCTACCTACACAACTCAGGAAATGGGAGGGGATTATTTTCTGCTTTTCACGATTAACATTTGAACTTCATGATACGGTCTCCTTCTCTTTGGCTCTATAAAACAAGCTAGCCTTCTTCCCCTCCTGTTTTTCTTCTGTCTCTTTCTCTTCTCTTCTTATTCCTGATACACTATAGGAATCAGACAGCTTTCTTAGCTTTCTGGGACCTAAGCAGTGCTGGATGCATTGTAGACCAACCAGATCCTTCATCTTTTTTTTTTTAAATATTTATTTATTCATTTTCAAGCAGAGAGATTCAGAGAGAGAGAAAGGGAGATAGAGAGAGCACCAGGGACACCAGCTTGTGGGTTTGGCCTATGTGGGCACTGGGGAATTGAATCGGGCACCTTAGGCACTGGAGGCAAGTGCCTTAACCGCTGAGCCATCTCTCCAGCCCCAGCTCCTTGGTCTTTAAGCTGACCAATCATGGCTCTGACCAGCAAGGCTTCCTTCATGCAATAAAAGCCTGGCTCCTACTGGGTGGCAAATCTCCAGCTCTTCAGTCTCTTCCTCTATAAGAAGTTTTCTCTACTTTTTTTACTTTTACTTGAAAATAAACCTTACTCTTTTAAATTCTTTCCTGCCTTTAAAATCTTTAATCAGTAGAGAAGACAAACCCCAATTCCTAGATGTCAACACTCCCTCCCTTTTTCCTCTCTTCTCCCTTCACACTCAAATATACAGACAGACAGACAGACAGACAGACAGACAGACACACACACACACACACACACACACACACACACACACACACACACACCAATCAAAACATAACCCTGCTGCTTAGGATATTTTTGGCTATCTGAGGCCTTTGGGACTTCCATATGAATTTTTCTAACTCTGTGAAGAGTGTTGCAGAAATCTTGATTGGAATTGATTGAAAGTATGTCTTGCTTTCAGTACAATGACCGTTTTCACAATGTTAACTATTCTGATCCATCAGCACAGTAAGTCTTTCCATCTTCTCGTGTTTTCCTTAATTTCTTTCTTCAGTGTTTTTAAGTTTCCATTGTATAAGTCTTTTACTTCCTTAGGGATATTTCAAGATGTTGAATTTTTTGTGGCTCTCATAAGGAGGACTGCTTCCCTGATTTCTTTCTTCCTGTGTTTTTCATTGGCATATATAAAGGCTACTGATTTTGTGGGTTTTTGTGATTTTGTGGGTTATCAATTTTAGGAGTTTTTTGTGACTTTTTGGGGTTCCTTATATATAGAATCATATCATTTGTAGAATAGTTTGACTTCTATCTTTCCAATTTGTATTGCTTTTATTTCTTTTTCTTGTCTAATTGCTTTAGCTGAGACTTGTAGTACAATATTAAAATGCAATAGTTAGTATTGGCACTCCTGTCTTGTTCCAGATCTTAATGAAAATGCTTCAAGTTTCCCCCCATTTAGTATGATATGGGCTCTATGTTTGTTATCTATGTATCTAGGTATGTTATGTTGAGATATGCTCCCTCCTTCCCTAGTCTCTCCAGTATTTTAATCATGAAGCGATGTTGTATTTTGTCAAGGCCTTTTCTGCATCTATTGACATAATTATGTGCTTCCTGCTTTTATGTCTAATTTTGTGATGTGTTATGTTTATCGATTTCCTTATGTTGGACCATCGCTGCATCCCTGGGATGAAACCTTCATGATATACTCCAAAGACACAGTAATAAAAACAACATGCTACTTGCACAAAAACAGACACAAAGATCAATGGGATAGAATAAAAGATCTAGTAACTACAACTACCCGACAAAGAGGCCAAAAATGCACACTGGAGAAAAGACAGAATCTTCAGAGAATGGTGCTGGAAAAATTGTAAAGGAATGAAACTAAATTCACTTCTCTCACCCTGAACAAAAAAATCAATTCCAAATGGATCAGGGGCCATAACATAAGACCCAAAACTCTAAAATGACCAAAACAAAAAGTAGGGAGAACACTCCAAGATGTAAGCTCTCACAGTTACCTTATTGTAGCTGGGACAAACACCCAACCAGAAGCAGCCTATGGGATATAGAGTTTTATTTTAGGCTTGTAGGTTCAAGGGGAGGCTTCATCATAGTGGAGGATGCTGGTTCACTTCCATACATCCAAAGCAGAGAGACAAAAGTCAGCACTCACAAGCACAAACAGCCAGAGATCAAGCTGGCTCTCAACATACTACTAGGGCTGGACCCAAGATTTGCCCCCCGTAACATACCTTCTCCAGCAGGACTCCACCTTCTGAAGTCTGAGCAGGAAGTTTAATCAAAAATCAAAAATTAGCCAGGTGTGGTAGCACATGCCTTTAATCCCAACACTAAGGAGGCAGAGGTAGGAGGATTGCCATGAGTTCAAGGCCACCAAGAGATAACATAGTGAGTTCCAGGTCAGCCTGAGCTAGAGTGAGACCCTACCTTGAAAAACCAAAAGAAAAAAAAATAAGTGAAAAATTCCTAAGACTATGGGGGGCAACCATTTACATTCATTCAACCACATTCCAGCCCTGGCCCCCATAGACTCATGACCACCTCACAAGATAAATTGCACTCAGACCAACTTCAAAGGTTCCACCTTCTTTTAAAAGAATTTGTATTCTTACTCGCTTGAGCCTTCCATGGTTGGGTTTCACCCTCAGGCATCTCTTCCATTGTCACAATGCAAACAGATGGGCTGCCTTCAATGGTGATAATCTTAGCAATCATAGCTTAAGTAATTTACAACTAGTCTCCATGCAGACAACCTCAAACTTGCTTTTACTGTGATAAATCATACATTTATTAATTAAGTAAATTAATTAATTAAGTTAAGTAAAACAACTTTTACTGTGATAAATCATACATTTTTTATATCTTTCTCTTCCATACTTCCACCAAGTACACACGTGTCCATTACATTTAAATTCAACTTTGCTCACATTCTCAAGGCATGGGAAGAAGAATGCAGCCAACCTTTCTGATAGTAGCCCAGTTACATCAAAAGTCTTTCTGCCCTCTTTAAAAGTTTATGAGCCAAGCCTTCGCAGGCCACAATTCTCTCTGTATTTAGTATTTTCAACCTCTCACCAGAATTGCTCATAAAGCTCTACATACAGCATTGCAAGGCTTATCCAGTCCAAATTACCAAATCCTTCCACATTCCACCAGCAAACACATTCCAAAAGACACAAACCCACATGATCAGATTCATCACAACAGTGACCTCATTTTTTGGTACCAATTTTCTGTTGCAGTTACCTTCTCATTGTTGGGACAAACACCCAACCACAGTAGCTTCTGAAAGGAAAAGGTTTATTTTAGGCTTAAAGATTCTGGAAAAAGCTTCTTCATGGTAGAGGAAGCTGGCTAACTTTCATACATCCATAGCAGAGAGAAAAACCAGCACCTGTAAGCACAAACACCCAGAGTTCATGCTAGCTCTCTACAGACCTAGTATGGCTGGACACACAATCCGCCCCCAGTGTTATACCTCCTCCAGAAGGACTCCACCTGTTGAGGACTAAGTAGGAAGTTTAATTAAAAATCGAAAATTCCTGAGGCTATGGGGGATTAATTAGCTAACTAGAAGGAAGGATTCTATGGTACTGATTCATACTGTCATTAGTTTACATACATTTACATTCAAATCACCATATAGATTTAGGCAAAGACTATCTTAATAAAACCCCAGTACCCAGGGAATTAGATAAACACTCAACCATTGGAATCTCATAAAACTTAAAAGGTATTGCTCAGATAAGAAAAGCATCAACGGAGTCAACAGACAACATACAAAACGGGAGAAAATCTTCACCAGCTATTTATACACAAAGAACTTTAAAAAATAAACATAAAAAACACAATCAACTCATTCAAAACAATGCATATGGAACTGAATAGAATTCTAAAAGAAAAATATAAATGGCCAATAAACACCTAAAAAGATGTTCAACATCTTTAGAAATAAGGGAAATGCAAATAAAAATGACTTTAAGATTCCATCTCACTCTGGTCAGAATGCCTATCATCAAAACATCAAATGACAACAAATGTTTGCAAGAGTGTGGTGAAAAGGAAGCCCTCATTCACTGTTTGTGGGAGTGTAAAGTTGAGCAGCCACTATGGAAATCAGTATGGAGGCTCTGCAAAAAATCTTAAAATAGATGTATTTTTTGATTGAGCTATGCCAGACTTGGGCATAAACCCTAAAGACTCTTTACTACAGAGGTACTTGCTCAGATATGTTTGCCATGTTTGTTACTGCTCTATTTACAATAGCTAGGAATTTGAAACAAGCTAGAAGCCTATCAACTGATGAATAGATAATGAAGATGTGGTAATATACAAAATGAAATTCTACACAGTGGAAAGGAAAAAGGAAATAATGAAATCTGAAGGAAAGTAGATGGACTTGAAAAAAATCATACTGCGTTCATGCAGACTCAGAAAGACCAATGCCACATCTTCTCTCTCATATGCAGTTCCTACAATGTAACAGCTTGATGTGTTTGAAAGTTGCAAGCATCAGTAGTACTGGAAAGGAACTAGAATGAGGCTAGAAGAGCATGGGAACAGGAAGGGATGAGAGGAGAAGACATGTGACAGGCAAATGGAGGGACAGAATTACAGAGACTGTAAGGTTTGTGGGTAGAGTAGGTGTAAGGGAGGGAGGTTATACATAACTAATGACAGTATGAATCAGTACCATAGAAACCTTCCTTCTAGTTAGCTAATTAAAAGATATAACTCATAATAAGAATGTATCTGGGTGTCCAGAGAGAGGTGTCCTATAGGGGGTGGAGAAATCTTAACCCTAAACCATAGACTCTGGCTAGTAAATCCCAGTGCCAGAACCAGATTATTCCTCACAGAGAGCTGTTGGTCAGGGAGCCTCATGAGGTCCCCAATACAATGTACTCTATTGCCAAAGCACTTTGTTACCCACCAGAGCTAAATAGTAAGACCCTATTACTGAAGACTCCGCAGGCTTTGACCACAGGATATTGAGAGAGCATAATGGAACTGAGAAGGAAGCCAGCTCCCTGATGGTTAGCCCTCATAGTGCTGCAAAGTTCTATGCAAGCTGCTGGGTATTAATGGTCACCAACAGCATGAACAGGCAAGGGATCCAATCAGACCTGATGTACATCCCTGTGCAATAGTGGCACACAGGCTATGGGGGTAATCAAATGCTCTATGATTAGATATCAGATCCACTTAGTGTAAGGGAATTCATTCCTGGTATTGGATAGGAAGGTCATGAATAGAGAGAAGCTCCCACTGTTCTTTGGCTAAGAAGAGAGGCTATGTCCATCAAAATGTCTTCAAAAAGACTATGTTTATCCCCTTTGATTCATACTACTCTTACTCTTGATTGGAGAATCTGATTTTCACAGAAGGCAGCAAATATTAGAGAGAACTAAGATCCATCAATAGAAGAAAAGATAGCTGACTGCCTAGCATGAGGTGAGTCATCTCTGTCACATCTGTCAAGACCCAGGAGGAAGTGGTGATTGCTGCTCTCACTGCTAGCCTGACAATCTCTCCAGGAAGATGGTTGTAGACACTGAAGAGACTCAAAATTCATCAAAGCAGAAATTCAGAGGATACAGAGAGAGATCAACATTAAAGGAGACTTATAGCATATCCAGAAAGGCTCAGAGATAATAGTGGAACATTGTAAGAGCCACGGGGTGGGAAGCTGTATCTTGAGACACTGTCTCCTCCTCTGAGACTGGTGCATTCATGACACATGGTGATTACCAACAACCCCAGTGAGAAGGATCCTCAGTGAAATGGGGTGGGGAAGAGAGGATGTGAGAGCATAACCTGATAGGAATATGACCAAGATGCAGTATTTCCATACTGTAAAGTTCATAATAATAAAATTAATTTTTAAAAAATCTGGTCCTGAACCAGAGGTAGATACCTAAACTTGCCCTCATATCTTGACATATTCATTGATACAAGCACAGGTGAACCATTTTCATAAAGAGGTCAGGGCTAATTATTAGCAGGACACTTGTGATGGGCTTTCCCCTTGGCTTCCTGCAATTTGAACTGTTTAAAGGCTGCATTCCTTAGCTGCAAGCAGAGATGAAAAAAGAATAGGAAACAGGAGATCCTGGATCTGTGCAGCAGGAAGCAAGGAGGGCAGAGGGGAATGTCTCCTTCTTGCCCCAGCAAGCGTAAGAAAACTTTGTGATACTGATTGGTGACACTAGTCACATTGGTGAGCATCTGTTGTGAATGGACATAATGGTGATGGTTGTCACCATTGCTGAATGTCTGTTATGAATGGGTTCATACACAGATACCAATGACAGTTTCTACTGTTGAACATCTATCTACACTGTGTATTTTGACGTCACCAGGTTTACTCTTGTCACCATACCTAGGAGACAGATATCCTTCTTCCTATTTTACTAAAGCCAAAGTAACATAAGGCATAATCTGCCTGACCAGATTACTAAATCCAGCTTGTTCTGGTTCAAGAGTCATCCCAGTCCTTTAACTCCTCATCCAGATGGCTCTCAAAGACCTGGCTTCTCAATGAATAAATCCAAGTTTCATCTCTCGACCTAAACATTGGCTGTTCCTCCAGTTCCAGCTTCCATGAACTGTCCTGGGAGATGATGGACTCTCATTCTTAGCTTGCTTCCCTGGCTTGACTCCAGAGTCCGGCCTGGCTTCTGCCACTAGCCTCAAGCCAACAGTTCTTGCTTCTCTCTCCTTTTGGAGCCTTACCACTGGCCTCCAGCCAATCGCCTTGGGTGCCCTCTCCTTTTCCTTGAGTTGGTAGAGTACAAGAATGTGCCTGGAGAGTGACGGTGCTTGACTGCTCTTAGAGTCTTCACAGGGGAATAACCTGTTTTTTTATCTATTAAAAATAGACCTTTATTAGGTCTTTATATTATAATATGTCATACCATTATAAAAATAAAAAATACTCTTTGAAATACAAGTTTTATTGAGATATAACATAGGACAGAAGCTGAATGTGGATCCCAAAATGTAGTTATTCAAAAACAGCAACCACCTTTTAGTCAGCCACTCCCTAGCGGATGGGCAGCCTTGGTGCTTCCAGGCATTTAGTCACACAAGCATTAGTGAAGTAAGCAAGTTGTTATAGTCAGCTTTTTTGTTGCTGTATGGAAAAGAACATGGCCAAAAGCAGCTTGTGGAGGAATGGGTTTATTTTGGCTTACACACTTGAGGGGAAACTCCATGGTGGCAGAAAAAAATGGCAGCATGAGCAGAGAGTGGACATCACCTCCGCCCCAGCACTGCAATCAGTGACTGGGAGGTGTACCAAACACTGCAAGGGGAAGCTGATTATACCCTCCATAAACCCAACCCACCCCCAACAACACAGCTCCAACAAGTTTCCAATACCAAAACTGCCATCGGCTGGGGATGAAGTATCCAGAAAACATTAAGTTCATGGGGGTCACCTGAATCAAACCACTACACAAGTATACATTTATATACTGTTTTATTTTTGTAACATTTCTAAAATTGAATTTTTGAGTCAACATGTGAGTCTCTTTGTGTGTGTGTGTGTGTGTGTGTGTGTGTGTGTGTGTGTGTGTGTGTTAAATGTCACTGCTGCCTCACTCGCTGTTCATCTGAAACAATTTGATCTTTTCTGGGGAATTATCTAGTCATGGAATTTCTAGGAATTAAGCAACTATTTGTAACAGTTGACTTTTCTTGCTATAAAAGAACATTTGGCAATGCTCTTTTTCTTCCAACATATAGAAACAGTGAAAGAATTTTACAGTGAATATCTGGAAACTCAGCATACAGATTCCAGCTATCATTAACATTTTATTTATTTGTTTCATTACATTCCTGTCTATCTCCCCAGCCTCCAACCATCCATCACCCAACTGAATTAGGTACCTAAGGCTGTTGTAACAAAAGACTCCAGACTTCAACAGTGTAAACTTATTTTTATGGCTCTGGAGATTAGAAGTTGAAGATCATGGTGTCAGCATGGCTGGTTCCTTCCGACCACTGTGAAGGAAAGGTCAATTTTAGGATCTCCCTTCACTGGATGACAACACTCATATTGGGCGACAGTTCATCCTAATGGCCTTTTTAAAAAATTAAGTAGAAACTTTGTATGTACAAGTCATGTGTTGGTACCACCGTTTCCTCCTGCCTGACCCCATTCCATTGAGGGCCCTCCTCAGTGGGATTGCTGGTATGCTCTATGTGAATTGAGGGCTGTGTGTTGTGCTAGCAACAGTCAGTCATTGGAGGGGGGCAACGCCTCTGGATATTCCTCCACCATGGTTCTTTCAATTTTTCTGTCCCCTCTTCCACAAAGTTCCCTGAGCCATGGTGGGTGAGTTTTAAGTCTGCTTTAGTGTTGAGCTCTTAGCAGCCTCTGGATTTCTGCTTTGGAATGTTTTGAGAATCCTTGGTGTCTGTCTCCATCATCCTGGGACAGGTTGTCAGGCTAGCTGTGTGGGCAGCACTCTTGCTCATCTCACCTCTTCCTTTGTAGTTTCACATGGGCCCGAGCTGATGTGTGAGGAGTGGTTCATCTCTTGTCAGGGAGTCAGCTATCAGTTCTCTGGTCTTGTTGGTAGAATTAGGTTGTAATTCTTGCTGCCATTTATCTTGCTGGTATTTGCAATGGTGCTTGGTATTTTGTTTGCATGTATGTGCGTGCATGCAAGCACACATGCGTGTGTTTTCGCTTGTTGCTGCTCTGCTTTGTGCTGCTTGGAGTTAGGTCTTGGAAGTACTTGGAGCTGCTTCCTGGATGGGGCAGGTGAGGTGATCATAGTTCCATTGCATCTGTGCCCTGACTCACACAAGAGTGCCCGTCTCAGAGCTGGATCAGCAACAGCCAGGGGGAATAGAGAAGCCAACATAAAAAAGATAAAAATAGATTCTCTAACAGAGAGTGAAATCAGCATAGGTAAAATGGGATAAACATTTTCAATTTGGCAAGATTATAATTTGCGTAGTCTCTTTAGACCCATGGTTAGTGGACGCCTCCCCTTGGGGTCCAGATTCTTGGTCTTCATAGGAATTTGGCCTAGATCCCAGTTTCAGCTATGGGGTTTCTTGCCACTGAGCTGATCTCTTAGCTAATCAGTGAGCCCTTGATTACCCACTTAGGTTGAGTGCCACCTTTGCAAGGTGTGTATATCTTGTCGTGCTGGTTGCTGTTGTGTAACAGTGTCCCCTGCTTTCTCCCAATATTGTTGGCTTGATGACTTCTATAAAGACTATCTTCAAATAAGGTCACTTCTGAGATGCTGGACTTCAAGTGTTAGGAATCCAACACACGAATTAGTGAGTTCAGATGTTCTCTTATCTCCAGCATCCTCTCTGTTCCCCAGGCTCTCACAAGCATTAGTGGGCTCTGGTACCAGCTTTTCTATGCCCCCCTCTCCATGCTCTATTCTGCTGCTGACCAGCCATTGGTGAATTCAGCACCTGGCTTCTCTATTCCCCCTGGCTGCTGCTGATCCAGCTCTGAGACGGGCACTCTTGTGTGAATCAGAGCACAGCTGCATTGGAACTGGGATCACCTCACCTGCCCCATCCAGGAAACAGCTCCAAGTACTTCCAAGACCGAACTCCAAGCAGCACAAAGCAGAGCAACAACAAGCGAAAACACTCACATGTGTGCTTGCATGCACGCACATACATGCAAACAAAATACCAAGCACCATTGCAAATACCTACTTAACACAGGTGTGCAAGAAAAAACTGATCAAGTACTATATCCTGATGGGAAATCACAATACAAAACCAGTAAAGTAAAACCAAGTCAATTTATTTTCCCCCAAAACTGTCAATCTTATAATAGAGAATCCCCAAGATGGCTACTTAGAGTGAACTCCAGAGCAAAGAGCTCAAAAGAATGATTATAAATATGTACAAATAACTCAGTGAAGACACAGATAAACAAATAATGAAACCCTGAATAAATGCCAAGAAGACACAATATGCCTAATGAATTCTAAAAGGACACAAACAGCTAGATGAAATGAAGTCAAACCAGTGTATGAAAATGAGACTCAATAAGTGAAAGAGAAAAAAAACAAACTGAAATAAAGCTGGAAATGAGAAATACAACTAGTTAAAGGGAAGCTACATGGAAAGCTATGCCAACAGAATGAATCAAGTGGAAGACAGAATATCAGGTCTTGAAGACAAGGTAGAGAAACTGTATCAATTTATCAATACCAATGAAAAGTAAATATATATTATATGTACACAAATAGAATATTAGAGATACCATGAAAAGACCAAATGTTTGAATAATAGACATATAAGAAGGAGATCTTCAGATCAATGGCATAGAAAATATTTTAAATAAAATTATAAAAGAAAACTCCTCAAATCTAAGGAAAAAGATTTCCATCCAGGTACAAGAGGTATGTAATATCCTAAATAGATAGGATCAGAAAGCAACTCCCCACATCATGACAGCCAAAACATTTATTGCACAGAACAAATAAAGGGAACTGAAAGCTATAAGAGAAAGACATCAAGTCACATATAAAATTCAGATTCATTAGAATATGAGTCAATGTTTCAGTGCAAACTCTAAAAGCCAGAAGGACTTGGGATGTATTTCAAGTATTGAAAGGACACGAGGATATCAAAGTCCATGGGATGCTGCTGCTACATCCTGGGTGAGTCATCTCTCTCAGTTATAGGTGATTCCAAATCCAGTAATCTTGACAATGGAGATTACCCTCCAAGTTACAGTTAGGACAAGAACTTCTGGCATTCTCCTGCACAGGAGAGTAGTACTCATAAGGATAGTATACCTAGAAGAAATAATTTTAAGTGTTTGCACCATAATAATGTAACAAATATTTGGAGGATAGATATGTTTACATTGATTCAAACATTATACAAAGTATACATGTGTTGAAACATCAACATGGTACCAGGTAAATATGTACAAGTTCATGCATCTACTAAAAGCAAGGTGAAAAGAACTGTTTGATTACTGGTGGAAAGAAATCACACTTTTGAGGTTGCTGAGACTTCTGTCAGTGAGTGGGACAAGAGAGCAGAAGTGGAAATTCTGCACACAGGCTAAATTTTGTCCCCCTTCAAATTTGGAATTGATTTTTGAGAAAGGTAAGAGCAGTGGATATAGATTCATTTTTCTATATCTGGTTTCAGTTTCTCCAAGCACCATGTGTTGAAAATACTGTCTTCTCCATTGTGCTGTTGGATCCTTTCTAAAAGATAGGGTAGCTATAGTTGCTTGAACTAAAGCCTGAATCTTCTATTCTGTTCCATTGATCTGTATGTCTGTTTTTGTGCCAGTACCATGCTGATTTTACTACTATGGCTTTGTGGTAGAACTTGAAATCAGGTATGGTGATACCTCCAGAAGTGTTTCCTTTTCTGAGGATAGTTTTTAATATCCAAGGCCTTCTATAGTTCAATATGAATTTTGACATGAGTTTTTCTAACTCTACAAAGAATATTACTGGAATTTGGATTGGTATTGCACTGAATCTGTATATTGCTTTTGGTAGAATGGCCCTTTTTACAACATGGATTCTTCCAACCCATGAGCATGAGAGGTTTTTCCATCTTCTCGTATCCTCCTCTGCTTTTTCTTCAGTGTTTTTATGTTTTCATTGTATAACTTTCACTTCCTTGGTTAGTGATATTCCAAGATATTTAATTTTTGTGGCTATTTCTCCATAAGTTTGCCTTTACTCTATAAAGGAAGGCTACTAATTTTTGTGTGTTAATTTTGTACCTTGCCACTTTGCTGAAAGTGTTTATTATCTTTAGAAGTTTTTTTGTGTGGAGTCATTTGGGTCATATATATATATATATATATATATATATATATATATATATATGAAATCATGTCATATGCAAAGAGGACTAGTTTAACTTCTCCCTTTCTAATTCATATTCCTTTTATTTCTTTCTCTTCTTTTGTTGCTTGGGCTAGGACATCTAGCACTATGTTGAAGAGCAGTGATGAGAGTGGACACCACTGTCTTGTTTCTGATCTTAATGGAAACTCTTGAATTTTTTCCCATTTAATATTATTTGGCCCTTAAGTGCTCTACATATAGCATTTATTATGTTGAAATATGGTCCCTCAATTCCTAATCTCTCCAGTGGTTGTTTTTTCTGGAAGCAGAGATATATAGAAGAGGACAGAGAGAGGGAGAGAATGGATGTGCCAGGGCCTCAAGTTGCTGCAAACTCCAAACACATGTGTCTGCCTACCTATGCATCTGGCTTTAAGTGGGTACTGGAATTTTAACCTGGGTCATTAGGTTTTGCAGGCAAGTGCCTTTCTTCAGATCCATCTCTCCAGCCCTAGGATTAAAATCTCTAGGATTTTAATCATGAAATGATTCTGTGTTTTGTTGAAGGCCTTCTCTGCATCTACTGAAATGATCATATGATATTTTGTGTTTATTTATATCATGTATTAAATTTATTGATTTCCATATGCTGATCCATCTCTGGATCCCTGGAATGATGCCAACTTGATCAAAGAGGATAATGCTTTGATGTGCTTTTGAATTTGGTTTGTAAGGATTTTATTGAGAATTTTTATATCTAAGTTCATCAGGGATATTGCTCTATAATTTCCTTTTCTTGCAGTGTCTCTGGTATTGGTATCAGAGTAATGCTGGCTTGGTAAAAGGCATTTGGAAGCACCTCCTCTTTTCCAATTGTGTGAATAACTTGAGAAAAAGTTGTTTTAGTTCTTTGATGAAGATTTAATAGAATTCAGCAAAGAATCCATCAGGTCCTAGACTTTTTTGTGTTGGGAGTGTTTAAATTGCATTTTTAATCTTGTTGGATGTAATGGATTTGTATAAGAAATTTATCTGTTCTGGTAGGTGGTATGTGTTTAGGAATTTATCCATTTCTTCCAGGTTACCCAATCTTTTGGAATAAAGGTTCTGTAAATATAGTCTGATGATTCTTCCAATTTCATTGGTTATCACTTGGGACCTCTTTGTTTTTGTTTCTACTTGTTAATTTAAGACTTCTCTCTCTTTTTTAAAAAATCAAATTGGCCAGGGATTTATCAATCTTGTTTATTTTTTCAAAGAACCAGATCATTGTTTCATTAATTTTAAAAATTGTTTTCTTAGTTTCCAATTTATTAGTTTCTGCCCTGATCTTGATTATTTCTTTCTGTCTGGAACTCTTAGGATCGGGTTGTTGTTTTTTCCAGTGCCTTTAAGTGGATGGTTAAGTCATTAATTTGAGGTCTCTGTGTCTTTGTTAGGAAGGCATTTAGTGTTATAAAATTTCCCCTAAGGAACTGCCTTCATTGTGTTCCATAAATTCTGATATGTTGTGTTTTCATTATCATTCATTTCTAGAAATTTTAGAATTTCCTTTTTCATTTCTTCCATAACTCATTCATTTTTAAATAGCATGTTGTTCAGTCTCTGGGAGCTGATATGTTTTCTGTTGTTTTCCTTGTTGTTAATTTTTAGCTTTAATGCATTATGGTCAAATATAATACAGGGAGATATGCCAATTTTCCTGAATTTGCGGAGGCATGTTTTATGCTTTAGTAGATGATGCATTTTAGAGAAGGTTCCATGAGTTGCTGAGAAGAATGTGTATTCAGTGAAATTGGGTGTAATATTCTGTAGATGTC
Source organism: Zapus hudsonius (assembly GCA_004024765.1). NCBI lineage: Eukaryota > Metazoa > Chordata > Mammalia > Rodentia > Dipodidae > Zapus > Zapus hudsonius. The sequence continues at coordinate 6,427 of PVHP010011387.1, read as the reverse complement.
TATTAGGTCTAATAGGTCTATGGTGTTGTTAAGCTCCATTATGTCCCCATTGATTTTCTGATTGGATGATCTGTGTATTGATGATAATGGGATATTGAAGTCTCCTACTATGATGGTATTGGGATTTATTTCTGGTTTGTTATCAAGTTGATCTTGCTTTATAAAATGTGGAATACCTGTGTTTGGTGCATATAAATTTATGTTTGTCATATCTTCTTGTTGGATTGTTCCCTTGATGAATAAGAAATAGCCTTCTTTGTCTCTTTTCTGACAGATATTAGTATAGCCACACCTGTTTTTTTTTATTTCCATTAGCTTGGAAAAAATGTTTTCCATCCTTTCACCTTGAAGAGGTGTCTGTCTTTAATGGTAAGGTGGGTTTCTTGTAGACAGAAGATGGGTGGATCCAGTTTTTTGATTCAATAGTTAGCCTGTATCATTTAATTGGGGAGTTGAGAGCATTGATGTTTAGGGTTATAAATGTAAGGTTTGATTTAATCCCTGTCTTAGGGTTATAAGTGTAAGGTTTGATTTAATCCCTGTCATGCTAAAATCTTTGTGGGTTTTAGTACTGTGTTAAGTTTTGTATATTTTCATACCTGCCTTAGTTTCAGTTACTGTTTTTTTCCTTCTTGCAAGCTCTTGACTTTGGTTGTTGGACTCTTCTGTGTGGAGTATTCCCTGAAGAATTCTCTGTAGGGGTTGTTTTGTGTTCATATATTCATAGAGCTGGCTTTTATCATGGAAAGTTTTTCTTTCACCTTCTATTATGAGGGACACTTTGGCAGGGGATAGTAGTTTGGGTTGGTAAGCTTTGGAGTTTCAAGCTTTTGAGTGCTGTATTCCAAGCCCATCTGGATTTTAGAGTTTCCATTGAAAAATCAGAGGTAATTATGATGGATTTACCCTTTGTATGCAATGAGCTAGTTTTCTCTTGCTGATTTTAGAACTCTCTCTCTCTCTCTCTTTGTTTTCATTATTTGTTTTAACTATAATGTATCATGGGGAGTTTCTTCTTTGGTTCTGTCTATTTTGGTGTTCTGTGAACTTCTTGTATCTGGCTGTGTCTCTCTGTTTTGAGAATAAGAAAAATTTCTTCAATAATTTTTTTGAAAATCTTCTCTTTGCCTTTGGCCTGTATTTCTTCTCTTTCTTGTATGCCCACGATTCTGGTATTTGGTCATTTTAGTGTATCCTACAATTCCCTCATATTGTGTTCTCATGACTTTTTGAATTTATCATAGTTTGGGGATTTCTGTCAGTTTCCTCTGTCTTGTCTTCAAGTTCTGAAATTCTGCCCTCTACATAATCTACTCTTTTGGTGAGGCTGTCTAGGGAAACTTTAAGAGGTCTGTTGTAGTCAGCTTCTCATTGCTGCTACAAAGAACCCAACCAAAAAAGCAGCTTGTGAAGGAATGGGTTTATTTTGGCTTACAGATTGGAGGTGAGAATCCATAAAGGCAGGAAAAATGATGGTATAGAGTGCTATTTGTTTTTTTTTAAATCAAAATTAGAACTACCATATGATCAGCTATACCACTCCTGAGCATAGACCCAAAGCCTCTCAGTCCACATAGCACAGAGATATCTGTACATGAATGTATGAAGAGAGGAATGGATAAAGAGAATGTGGTACATGCAATAGAATTCATTCAGCCATAAAGAAAAAATGAAATCACAACATTTATAGGAAAATGGATGGGACTAGAGACTGTTATGTAAGCAAAACTAGTCAAACCTAGAAAAATAACTACCATGTTTTCTGTCATATGTATACTATTGATTTAAGTGTGTGTAAATCATGAAAGTCGAAGGTGGACCATGAAAAAGGAAGAGATCTTAATGAAGGAGTGGGGGAGAGGAAAAGAGAGAGTGTCTGAATACATGTACCATGAAAGCAGAAAGGGGTACCGTTGAGGAGTAGGGGACAACAAGGGTGATGCAGGAGGGATGCAGGAGGGCAGCTGGGCAGGTGGAGAATAAGAACACATGAGCCTATAGGAGGCAGTTCGGATTTATTTATTTATTTATTTAGGGAGAGAGAGAAAGACAGAAAGATAAAGAGAGAGAATGGGTATGCCAGAGCCTTGTCCCCTTATACAGGTGCCACTTGTGTGTCTAGCTTTACATGGCTACTGGGAAACTGAAACTAGGCTGGCAGGTTTTGCAAGCCAGCGCCTTTATTTTAATTACTTAATTAATTATTATTTTTCTTTATTATCCATCATTCGATACACTTAATAAATGAATAATGTGTTGATGTCCCCAATTCCCTGATTTCCCTCTTCCCTGTCCCCAATCAGCTGGATATCCTCCTCCATGGGCAGTCTGGATCAGACCATGGGGTAGGGGGTTGTGAATAGCCTAGGAGTCAGCCTGGTTCCACCCCCCTTTGCATGTTGTTACTGAGGGGGGCCATGTCTCTGGATATTCTTCCCCACCAAGGCTCTTACAATCTTTCCACCCCCTCTTCAGCTCAGTTCCCTGAGTAATGGTGGGTGAGTATTAAGGCTGCTTTATTGTTGAGGTCTTAGTGGCCTATGTACTTCTGCTTTAGGTTGCAGTGAAAATCGTTGGTGTCTGTCTTGCTGGAAGCCAGCACCTTTAACCACTGAGCAACCTCCCCAGTTGTATTTCAGATTTAAACCATGATAATACTGTTTTGTTGATTATTTGTATAGTTGTTTTAGTTTCTATTTCATTAATTTCTGCCATGATCCTTATGGTTTCTTTCTATCTAATTGTGAGCTTCATGTGTTTCCTCCGTCCTTCCCTTTCCTTCTTTCCTCCTTGTCTCCCTCCCTCCCTTCCTTTTTTTCTTTTCTTCTTATTTCTTTTACTAGGGATTGAATCAAAGACATGCTAAGCAAGCAATCTACCACTGAGTCACTGAGCTATATCCACAGCCCTTTTTAAAATATATGCATATATAAATACAATATTTTCTCAATCAATGTATCTAATTTTGGGCGATAAAGATAAAATTTTTTTAAGTAGTTGTCAATTGAAAACAAGGTCACATTTTTAAGTTTTCAGGTATCATTTAGAAATATATGTGTGTAGCTGGGATGTTGTTGATCCCAGAGTGTTATTTCTGCTATTCAGGGACACAGCCTGACAGTACCTCACGTGACAGCTGAGGCCTAATTGCAGGATGTTGCAATTCCATGTCTTCTTGGTAAAGAAGCACTCTACACAGCTATTGGTATAGTTTCACGCACAGCTTCCCTCTTCTCATTGAAAGAAGCAGCACCTCCAGGGATCTGGATATGAGCTGGACCATTTAACTTTTTAAAGACTTGACTCAACATCTAATTATTTCTTTGACCTTTGGATATAAGGACCAATTATTCTGTTCCTATCTTCAAAAATTATTATCTCATTATATTTTGCCTTTTAAATTAAGTTTTTACTTTGGAATATTTTGCAGATGCTAAAGAAAATACACAATAAAAGTATACATTATTTAAAGGTTAAAAAAAGAAAATGCCATTATGATTGAGGTAAGAGTTCATGAGATCCAATCAGTTCTGTCCCTGGAGAACTACTGGCAATTAAAAAATCTGGTCACACAATAAAGAAACACATTTTGATAAATATAAGAAAACAAATTTAAAAGCTCCTTTCAAAGATAGAGTCAAAATATTTCTAATGGTATAGTAAAAAGATGGGGGGAATGACTCACAGACTAAAAAACAAAACAAAATCTTTTTGATATCTTTCTGGGTACTTTAAATTTGGAGTCTGCCAGGATTGGTTGTGGTTATCTCAGTTCATTCTCTGCCTTTCCTACCATTTAGGCTTCTGTTGAACCCAGAACAAAGTGTCAGATGTTCACCAGAGCTATCTTCCCTTTACAAGTTTCTTTTTTTGCATGCGATAGTTTCGATTGGCCACATTTATGGGACTGTGCAGGTTCCCCCACCCTCTTGCCTGACAAGCTGCAGTTTGTATAGACAAGGGTGGCTAATGTTCCAGAAGGTGTCTCCTGAGTGCACTTAGGGGTGAGAAAAGCAAACAGAGCTCCGTGATCTGTACAGGAGGTCCACCTTCCATGCTTTCTAAACTCGCTCAGCTCTAGACACCATGTTGGAAGGATGAGGCTGTAGAAGTCAGCTACTCCACTGAAACCTCAGGGTGCTCAGTCTCACTGTAGTCAGTCTTGTGTACAGATAGGGGGCTTCAAAGGTTAAACATTCACTGATTTCAGGGTTGAGGCTATCAGACTCCAAAGCTCTCCTTAGCAGATGACGTCAACTCTTAGCTATAGGTGAGGGACTATCAATCACCGTACCCTTTGATGAGTGAGCTGAGCCTCCTGCCACTCCCGAACGTCACCACATCACCCCTCCACCTTTATTGCCACCTACCAGGTCTGTCTCCTACCGTGGGCTCTTTTATCTGTCTCCTATCTGGGCTGTAGCAGGCTGACTTCAGACTCCATGACCTGTGGTTCCTTGTTACCAGGTTCTCAGAATAGCTCAGTCTCAAAACATTCAGTTCTTTCCAAGATTGACTAAAACTCTTTTAGACTGGTGGTCTATCATGGTGAAAGTTACTGATTGAGGTGGTTTGAATGTGAACGTATGCCCCCTATAGTCTTAAGTTTTTTTTTGTTGTTTGTTTTGATGTGCTTTTAGTTTTTCAAGGTAGGGTTTTGCATCTTGCTCTGGCCCAGGCTGACCTGGAATTAACCATGTAGTCTCAGGGTGGCCGACAATCCTCCTACCTCTGCCTCCTGAGTGCTGGGATTAAAAGCATGCTCCACCACAACAGGCGGGGTATTTTTGTTTAAACTTGCAACTTAAGTCTCCAGCAGTCAGCTGGAGGAGGAGTGTCACTGGGGGCAGATCTTGTAGTCCAGCCCTGAGGTGTGTAAAGAGCAGTTGTACTGGCTGTTGGTGCTTGTTGGTATTGGTTTTTCTCTCTTTGCTATGGATGCACGCTGAAGTGAGCCTGCTTCTTCCACCATGATGGAACTTCCCTTGGATTCTATAAACCTGAAATAAGCCCCTTCCTCCAATAAACTGCTTCTGGTCAGGTGTTTGTCCCAGCAAGGAGAAGGTAACTGCAACACTGTCTCAGCAGAACTCCAGTTAGATTTGAAGCTTGTGAGAACTGTAGGCTTATTCTGTGGGTAGGATTTCCTGTTTCCTTTTACTGGGACCACGTAGCTTACCTTTGGGTTTCCCTCTTCCACTCTGAGGAGAGTGGTTTAAACCGTGTGCTACTTGTTCATTTTTGCAATGTTGCTCTCTGTTTCTCTATAATTCCTTCCTGTTCTGTCACTCTCTTGGTGATATCCAGCACTCCTCCAATCTGTTTCTCTTTGGAATAAAGTCTGTTATTTGTTATTCTGACTCTTATTATCCACTGTGTCACATGGAGGCAGCTTTAGTCTGTAACCTAACTCCAGCAGTCTTGTTTCATGTTGTTATAAAACTCTTTAATGTCTAAAATAATGGAAGACAGCTGGATCTCTAGATACTGTTTTTGATGATATTATGAAAGCTATCACTTGAAAATATCATTTTCTGTTTGTGACTGGTATGTAAAGCTATCATTTTGTAAAAATGACAATTTTGTATCCAGCAAGCTCACTAGTCTTTCATTAGTGATTATAGTTTAATTGTAAACTCTTCTGGATTTTCTAGATGCACAATAATTTTGTCAGTGAGCAGTGACACTTGTATTTCTTCATTTGAAATCACTGTACTTTTATTTCTTTTTCTTACCAGAGTGAACTATACAAGATATCCACTACGGTGCTGAACTGCAGCTATTAATACCAGGCTTTTGTTTCTTATACCTCTACCACATTAAGAAAAGATCCTGTGGTAGTTTGAATGGGTGTCCCTCAATAGATTCAAGAGTTTATTCAGGCTTGTGATTTGTCTCCAGCCTCTTGCATGGAGGAGGTGCCACCTTGGCCTGGCCTCCTAGGCTCCAGCCCTAAGGTGTGTCTGGGGTGGATCTGGAATTCCAGTCATAGACATGCAAAGAGCAGTCTGGGCTCTGCAGAGCTTATTGTTTGCTGATGTTTGTGTGGTGTTGGTGATGGCTTTCTCTCTCTTCTTGAATCTGTGAAGGTGGGGCCAAACTCTTTAACCATTATGGAACTTCCCCTGGATCTATAACTTCAATAAATACTTTCCTCCCCAAACTGTGCCTGTTTTGGAGATTTTTTTTATATTTTAGTTCTATTCAGCTAAGTTACTTTATATTTAGAATTACCAATAAATGTTGCATTTTATTAAGTGATTTTCCACATCTGTTAGATAATGTGATTTTCTCCTTAACTTCTCAATAACATGAATTAGTTTGATTGATTTTATTTTATTTACTACCAATTCAATTTCTTTAATGCCTGCTTGAATTATTCAGCTTTTTTCATCATATATTTTATTTAACTCTAATGATGAAAATG
>PVHP010011386.1:0-46342 GCA_004024765.1 Zapus hudsonius | reverse complement strand
GCACACACACACACAGGCACACACACACACACACACACACACACACACACACACACACACACACACACACACACACTCCACTCTGAATCTGATCCCTGATCTTGTTCTCTTGGTCCTTTCAGTTACCTTTCTGAAAAACTTATATTCATCAGCACAAGTTACTCATCTCCAATTTATTTCTCATTCCATTCCAATCTGACTTCCACACCAACATAGTTCTTGCAAAAGGGATCTTATTAAAGCCACTGAAGCTCTCCATCAATCCAAATTCAGTGAGCATAGCACAAGCTCATCATTCCTGAGGTCCCAGCAGAATTTCACAGTAAGAACAACTCCCTCCTTGATGATCTCTTTTCTTGATTGGTGACTTTTCTTCCTAATCCTTTCAGAAGGATTCTTTTGTGTACCTTGCTGTAAGTGCATCTTATTTATATAATATTTAAATGCCAGGAATGTTAAGCTTTAAGTCTTAAAGCTCTTATTACAATATTTTTTTTTGCACAATCTTAGCCTACATTACATTGCCAAACAATGTTACTATTTTGGACGTATTAAATTGCACATAAATTTTGACATATGATTACACATTTCAATCTTTCAGTAAAACAAAAATGAAGGCCCGGCTATTTGAACCTGACCAGCTAACTAAGTTGAGAGACAATGAATTAACATAGGGAAGCTCATTGGAATAGGGGATTCTTTGCAAGAAAGGGGACTTCTGTGTCCAGAGCCATTCTTTCTGAAGAAACTGATCACCAGTGGACCCTCTCAAAATGATGAGCAGAAGGGCTGGCTAAGCAAACTACATCCATTACCGGTTACTACAAAGGAAAAGACCTTTACTTCTGTGGGATATTGCTTCCTTGGATTCGCTACATATTGTGATGGGTGAGAGATGGAGCTGCTCCTGTTCTCTTGCTGAATTGCCCAATGATTTTCAAGCCTGAAGTAACAGAATTAACAGCCTTCTTCTATTAGTTTCCGTTGTGGTTTGAATGGGAAATGTGCCTCCCCTCCCCCAGGCTCACATGTTGAAGCACTTTGTTCCCAGCTGCTGGTACTGTTTCGGCAGGTGGGTGACTCTTTAGAACATGAAGTGTCTTAGTGTGGGTGGGCCTTGAGGTTTTATACCTGGCTCCATTTCCTGTGTTCTCTTTCTTTCTGATTGTGGTGATTGCGGCCAACGTGAATGGCATGCAGTGCAGATCTGCTAACAATGCATGCTGATAAATTCTTTATTTTGCCTTCTTTTGGTTTAAAATTTAGATAATTTTGATTATGGTATATCATCATGTAGTTTCATTTGTATTTCTTAAGATTGGAGTCTTTTGGGTTTCCTGGATAGCTGAGCTATAATTTTGATTGTATCTGGAAAACTTTGGGCATTGTCTCTTCAAATATTTTTCCTCTACCCTCTTCTTTAGCAGAAACAACTATAAATATATCAGGAAGGCTGAAGTTGCCCCATGCATCACTAATTCTCTTTTCATTTATTTATCTTCTTAATTATCTTTTATTTTATTTATTTCATTTTTTATTTTTATTGTATTTATTTTTTATTTGTTTAATTGTTTATTTATTTATTTTTTAATTTTTTTTTTTTGGTTTTCCAAGGTAGGGTCTCACTCTATCTCAGGCTGACCTGGAATTCATTATGTATTCTCAGGCTGTCCTTGAACAACCTGTGGTCCAGATATTGATATATTCAACTGGCTTTGACTTTAGGACAAAGCTCTCCTAAAGCCAAACCCCAGAAATAGACATATTTCCCAGTGCTTTCTCATAAACCAGACTGGCCCTCTGGTTAATGATGAATGTAAGAGAAATCATAACACAAGGAGATCTATATCATCTCTATGGTACTAAATTTCATGATCATATGAGTAAACTGAGTCAAAAAGAGAAATACATAAGGTTTTTTTCATCTATCTCTCAATGGTTAGAGACATTAAATACTATTAATGCTATATGTTTTCTGCTTGTTTGTAATTAAAAGAAGAGGGGAGAGAATACCCTAGATAGTGTTTTACATATAAGTCTGTGTTAAAGATCAGGCTATTGAATGGTTAGGTGTACTTATCAATGGTTATACTCATTTGGAATTCTTGGGAAAAAAAGGATCTGCTCCTAAATTTTGGTAAATGCTCCAATTACAAATTTCAATACTAGATAGAGTAATTTCCAAAGGTATTTGTTTGGTCTATTTTAGTAAAGAAAATATTTTTTGTTTCTGTCATAAAGAATAGTCACAACACTCTTTAGGTAAAGAGTGACCACCACAAGTCAATTTTAAATACTAAATAATTCTCTAAGCTAATTTTTTTATAAAACAGAGTACAACTATTGTCTTACTTGTAAAACTGTCTAAACTGACCACTGCTGTCAGGTAGACTTGAATTCTCTAGTCCTAGCTATACTAATCAGTCCATGGTTTAAGGAAAAAGGATATTTAAACAGGCTCAGCCATTAGGCTTGCCTAGAATGTAGAGCTATTCTTAAAGAAATGAGATGACTGAGTTACTGAAAAACACCTGATATCATTTTTTTTCTCTGTTTTATGGTTGCTTCCCTTTTCAATTCATGTCCCAACAATGGCTCTATATAATGGGGATAAAAAGAATAACTATAGATTCCCCTTAACGGAAGGAAGCAATAGAGCCATATTTCCAAGGCCACCCTGAAACACACACAGATGGGGGACCTATATCCCAAACTCCCATCAAGGGGAGAAATGGAAATGTGGTCCCAAGCCATCCGCCAGCTGAGCGGTTAGACAAGCTAAGACTAGAGTATGAATAACATCTACATTTATAAGTCTAACTATACTGTCTCTGGTGCTCTCAAATGCCATGATATGAGACCCATGCTGGCGGTGGGCAGCAGGGGGTTCTGGAGAAGTCAAGCTTGGAGACTGACCCCTTAGGATGTGGCATGGACTTCCTAAAGGGGACTCTACTTGCTTCAAGAAAACACATAGGCAATATATGTTTCTTAAATTTGGGACAAGCTAGAAATTTGGGGTCCAGGCTCCTGTACAAAGGACACCCCAAATCTCTAGTCCCAAATCCTGTTCTAAAGAGATGCCCCTCTTTACAGCAGAGATGAAAACCAGAATCAGGCACATTCTGATTCAAGACTCTTCTGCTCTTTCTCCATGCTGTTTCAGGTGGGACATTCAGGTTCCAATACAGCCCCAAGGTCTCCACTTAACCCAGGTGAATTTTATAACAAACTTCCCATTGCCTTTCTTCAAATTCTCAAGGGAACAATCGAAAAAATGCTAACTTACAAAATTGGTGGTTAGACCAACCAGGAGCTTAAAACAGCTGTTCTGTGGTTCAACTTCTGTTTATTGTAATTGGAAGCCAAAAGAAAACAAAAGGGAATCAAAATAAAAAAATAAAACAAGGGAGATTAAAAAGGTAGACATCATCAAGTGAAAATATTGCTTGAAGAAGGGACCCCTTTCAGGAAAGGAGACACCTCTAAGGATTGCTTCCTTGGTGGATAGAGGGGGACACATTTATGGAAACTGTCCCAAAAGAAAAACTTTGCCAGGCCCTTCCAAAAACTCTATTTTAGTTGATGGTTAAAGTTATTCATCAACAGCTCACAAATACTAAATTGTTAATGGTTTAAGAGATATTAAAAGGAATCTTTAATGTACTCATCAAAGATGGCTATATTTCCTTATTTTGTCAATGTGTTAATTATTGGGAAAACTGAATTTTTAAGATAAAGATTGCTTACTAATGTTTAATTTTTAAAAATATTTATTCATTTTCAAGGAGAGAGAGAGAGAGAGAGAGAGAGAGAGAGAGAGAGAGAGAGAGAGAGAGAGAGAGCGCACACCAGGGCCACCACCTTGTGGTTCTGGCTTAGGTGGGTACTGGGGAATTGAACCCAGGGCCTTAGGCACTGGAGGCAAGTGCCTTAACCGTTGAGCCATCTCTCCAGCCCACTACTGTTTAATTTTTGAAAATAACGTTCTCATATCTAAAAGCATTGTAGTTTCAAAATGATTTTTGATTTGTTCATGCCAATTCTATCAAATATTCATCACTAGGCTTATATAACTTAATGTTTTAATTTAAGACATTGTGGCTTCTTTTTTTTTTTTTTTTTGACATTGTGGCTTCTATCCTCCTATTAGGTAAAATATGTTGGGATAACTTAGTTATATTTTTGTAGAATTTCTGTTATTGGAAAAACATAAAATTGTCTTATATTTATAAGGATTTCTGCTGTACATCAATTTAATTAATATCTAAAGTCAAAATAACAACATTGGTTGTCAGAAGTTTATTTTTTCAAAAACAGATTCACCATGGGTTATATTAGAACTCGGCTGTTCTAATATGACAATGACCAGACTCTGCTCTATTGTGGGTAATCACAGAGTTTCTACCAAAGAATTTATTTTGACCATTGTCTTATGTTGGGTACTTCAAGTCTATTGCCTTGAAATAAACAATTTAAGATATAGTCCCTACTTGGGCATACGACCTCAAGCTCAGACAATGATCTACATCTGAGAAAAATGATTTTAACCTCTACAATTGAGTTTCAAAACTCTTCTAGGTAATTGGTATGATTTCAAACATAGACACTGTCTTGCTTGACTAGTTCTGTTGACTTCCAGGTTAGATAAACTTATTTGGATTTGTTGCTAAAAATGCCTTCAAACTAACAATATGTTTTGTCTGTATTGATAGGCATGAGATATTAAAAAATAAAAATGATTCTATTTTCATACTTTAGTTATTGCCTAAATTGTTCTAAAATAAGCAAACTCCAAGGTTAGACAAAGTAGACTAAATGTCATGCCATTCTTTAATTAGATCTACTTTACTAGTCAATTATAGATGTCAATACAGATATATCCATCCTTCAGGGTTGATACAAATTCCTTTCTGTGTGTTCTAATTACCTATGTAAAGGCCAAATCCAATTGGAGCCATGGAGCAAAATAAGCTAATATTTTGGCCTCTGCTCCTATGTCACAAGGCCACAGGAGATGAGGGGCCAACCCTAATGTGTTTTATACTCTCTGAGTATCACCTGCCTTTCTTAACAAGGACGACAAAATCAGTGTACAATCAAAAACAGGAGAGTATACTGAGGATGAACCAGTCATCCAGGATTTAAAAAAAAAAAAAAAAAGGAAACCAATGTCAGCATGACCTGGACTCAGCCTAACTGACAGCAATAATGCTGGAGATGCCACAGTGCTTCTCCCAGATCCCAAATCCTCCTTGGCGAGACATTGGTGACACCCCAAAAGATATACTTGTTTAAATCTTTGCTATATACTGGGTCTTAAACACTCAGAGAAAAATGTATAACCAAGAATATATGGTACTAACAACTTTCAAAAAAGGAAAAACAAACAAGGCTTTAAGACAATTTGACAAAATGTCATAAGCTTCTATCCATCAAAATGGTTTGTTACAAAACAGGATCTAAGATAAAATGTATACTGGACAGCTCCCACTGACACTAAAAGGGCTTTAGTGAACACCAATCTCTGTTTCTGCCTTGCCCCAGGATAGATTGGAGGATGTATTTTGAGATTTCCCTAAATACAGGGAAAACAAGATAACCACCTTAACATGTTCAACTAATTTGCCAGGTTTTTTTTTTAACATAGATAGACTGAGTATTTTCCAAAAGTATCATCATCTAGTCTGTTTTTTTCCCATCCATTGGAAAATATACTGTTAAGGGAATTCGCCTTAATTCTAAAATTCAATAATGAGGGAAATGATCATACAAAATCTAAAGGCTCTAAATGCCCTCATAGGTGCCCAAGCCCAAGATGACACTTATACTGTTAATAAGGTTAAATTATATATATATATATATATATATATATATATATATATATATATATATATATATATAATCTTCTTAACAATTTTGTTAATGTATGTCATATGTTTTTCAAGTGATACAGGAAGCGTCTCAGACCATATCAGATGCTACGATGCCATTCAATAAACAATTCTGGGATGGATATTGAGTCTTCCATGGTAGACAACAATCCAATAACATCTATCTACACTGAACCAATCTACACTGGACACCCTATATGGAACACTCCCCACTTCTGGGAAAAACACCCCACTTTCTGCCTCACAATGTTAGACAAGACAAAATCTTTGCAATGTGAAGTATGACTGATGGGTCTCTCTCTTAGGCTTTAGGAAGGAACCCTCCCCTCTCTGAGAGATACCCCCAACTGCCATAACTTCATGTCCTATACAGAGGAAATTTTCCAATTCTTTGGCATTTTGAGACATGAACTCTGTGGGAAGCCCTGGGTGTTCACCCACTGTACCCAGTCCCCACTACAGTAGGATTTTAGGCTTCTCATGGTTTTATTATCTGTATTTCTGATAGTTCTGTATTTTGTTACCTGAGTCTACGGGACCATACATTGAAGTGACTATATAATCCATTTGCCAATTTTATGTCTCTTAACTTTAAAGGTCACTTATGAGACATAGCAATTTATTTATTTGGCTAGACTTCTTATCTCAGTAATGTCAAGTCAGAATGCTGGTTTCAAGGTATAATCATTGTGTAGGCTTCCTCATGACACTCCACCATGTCATGGCTGAGGTTTCTTTCCTCTAAATGGATATAAAGAGTTAGAGTAGCACTGAAGTCTTGTGCTTTTAAATTCGTCATGGTGTTTTTTGTTTGTTAGCAGGTTAGTTCGCATTAGGTGCTCTGGCTGACAGCTCCTCAGGGACTGCTCCCCTTCAATGCGTTTACTGGTTCCCTATCTGCAAGTCCTGCCTAGAACATCTGAAGTTTCATATAAACACAGAGCTCCTTCTGCATTTGACTGGATTGTTTAAGTCGTATAGATCTAAATGAAATACTGTCCCCTCAAAGAAGCTTTAGATAGCCCACCTCATTGATACAAGATATTTTCTTATGATTCAATGGTGACATGCTCCCATCCCCAGCAATCACAGTATTTAGTTATTCTATGTATCTAATTCTTTTTGATTATCATTTATCTGTGTTAGTCAGAATCCCCTAACTGAAGAGATATTGCTGATTTTGGTCCTCCCATTTTTCAGGTTCAGAGATGGATATTTTTAATGAATATTTGTTGATTTATTATAGCCAGCATCTGTTAACTTAATATAAGTTAAATTTTTCTATACATTTTTATGGTATTTAATTTTAATCCTGATGCTTAATGCTTCCCTTCTTTTGCACTCTCTCTCCTTCATTTTTAATGACAAATTATTTGCTTTTATATTTGTAGAGTCTGTATCTTTTAAGAAATTTACCAAGCTACCTTACCAACCCAACATAAATCTTAGGTTTCATTCCACCAGTATTCCAAACTAAATTAAGCTGAGCTGAACCCATCATCTAAGTGAAAATACTACTTACTTTCTGCTCTGGAGGTTTTGGTAGAAATTTTTTAAGGAAAAGTCATTTTAGAAGGAAAATAGTTTCCAAGTAGTTTATAAAATTAATGTTGGTAAGTCAAACTGATGGAAGTCAAGATTAATGATTACATTTATCCAACTTGCTACAATGATATTAATATTTATTGATTTTCCTGGATCATAGGAAAAGCTACTTAGATGCAGTAATTCTCTGTCTTTAGTGCTTTTCATAAATTTGTTTGCAATCATTACATAAAATGAAAAGAGGACAATAGAAGCAGAAACCTTTATCAGGATACTGAATACTAAAAGTATTCCCTTTATGTTGGATAAAAAATAGATTCTTCCATCTATTATCATATTGCTTTGGAGCACTGAAGTTTGAGTGAAGGCTTTTATCATTAGAAGCAGATGTTTTCTATTTATTTACTTGCCTTCACATACAACCTCACTTTTCTTTCAATATTCATGTTAGACAATAAAAGACCTTTGATTCTTAGCTGATGTATTATGTGGACAGGAAACATCAGAATGAAATGTATTTGGTTTTTCTTTCAAGTAAATGAGTAACACTAATGGGCTCTGTCACTAAGGAACTCAGAGACAAGAGCTATGAAGGCCATTAGAGCTCATCCTTTACTTCCTGCCCTTTTGCTCACCTGCGACTCTGTGCTGTGCTCCCTACAGTCCACAGGATGGGATGGCTGCTCTTCTGCCATGTCAATAATGGTAAACACAGTGCACTGAGAAGTTATTCAAGTTACTACTATGGAAATGTTGTTAGGGATGGAGAAATGCAGGAAGTAAGTAGGCTCTCAAGGTCTCAGTGGCTTGCACTGTAATTCCAGGCAGAATGCTTGTTTCACCTTGTTGTTGATAGTGGCTGAGATCTGTCCTGATACTCATGGTAGTGTCCTGTTATGGGACCATCTTTGGCTCTGCAGCAGTTTAAATACAATGCCACACCACTGTTGACACTTCTTGTAGAAAGGACACACTTGTGAGTCACTGTGACTATTGGTGACAGAAATAGACTCCAAGAAAATGAAAAGATCCATTTTTAAGCCCAGTAGCCTGATTCATAATATTAACTTTATTTTTCTTCACATTGTTTTCTATGCTTAATTGGATTTTAGCACAGATATGCAAACAAATTAATTAACAAAATAGATGAGACAAAGAGATAAAGATTATCGTAGCAGGTGTAAGTATGACATGTAAAGAATGATCAATAACTTCTGACTCTCTTAGAAGGCCTGAGGTCCAAGTGTAGTCTTTGGATGAAAAGATCTACATGGAAGATCAATTAAAAAATCAGTGTTGCCTTTATGATCTCGTCGAGGCTGTTGTTACCTGCATACAACCTGAATAATATCAGGTCCACCAATATGTTTTCATGGGTGATAAGGAGGAGATAAAAGATATTAACGATCAAGTGGAAAGGGGATGGTGGAATGATTACAGAAGAAAAATGAAAAATATTTAGTGCTTATTAAATTTGAACAAAACTGCTGGTGTGTCCAAAGGTCAATAATGTGCTTCATAAACCTGACAACTAGTGGCCCACAGCATGGCAAAATAAAGGCCCAAGTTTACAAAACATTAGGAAGTTGCTAAAGGAAAAGTTCCTATGAACTTAAAAGTCACCATACCAAGTTCCTATTATGGAAATAAGTGCTTGTGTCCTAGAAGCTTTTAAAGTCTGGGGTGTAACTTTTTTGAAAAGAACCACAAAATTCAGGACTTACAGAAGACTGTCTATATTAGAAAATATTTTCCAGACTGAGTCAATAAATATGCATATTAATATTCAGAAAAAACCTTTAGTAATGGTCTATTCAATAATTACTGCTGAACTAATGAATGAAAAATGGCATTCCATTGGAGTGGCTGTACAATGTATTTGACATTCAAAAGATGTTTCATTTGTTTCAGTTTAGAAACATCATTTGCTATTTTTAACTGCTTGGAGGTGACTTCAGCCTGGAATCATCTGACTTCCTCCTTTATATTGTGCTTTTATGTCATGAATGTTATAAAGAGGATTTACAGTCTTTTATTATTAAAGCCCCAGCTCTGGCTCTGGCCATTGTATTTCCTAATTATGCAGGGAGGATGGCTTCTTATCAAGGTAGTTTACTTATGAATAATGTTCTTTGTGTAGCTTCTGTGGTGGACAAGTTAGATTGCTTCTGACATCAGCCAGCAGTAAATTAGCTTCCACTTTGGCTGAGTTCTATGAAACTGAAAGATTTACTTTGTCAACATCCTTGTATTCAGATGAAAATAATTTCCTTTACGTTTCATTTGCTTTCTACCACAGGCAGAAGAGTTTTTAGAATTCCTTAATCCTTTTGCATTTCACATTTAAAGACATTAAAAAAAACCAACTCTCCTTATGAAATTTGTTTTTCTTGTTTTGTTTGGCTTTTTTTTGTTGTTTTACTTATTTAAACTGATGGTGATTAATCTTGTTCTTTTAATGATAATTTACACTTGGCTTGGAAGTCTGAACATAACCAGCTGGCTAGGGAATTTGCAAGAGGAAATTCTACAGCATTATTTGAATTGATTTAAGTAAAAACCGGTGAATCCACAGTAGATAGTAAAAGATGAGAGACAGTAGGGAAAACGTAAACTCAGAAAGAAAAATAACAGTTTCCTCGTGGACAGATACTATAGGGGAAAATATTGTTAATGAGTGTGATTCATGCCCAGCATGAAGTTACAGGAGGTTTTAGTGGCAGGACTGGCATTGTTCAATAGCATAGGTATTAAGAATAAGATTTCCTGCTGTGGAGAATAGACATTTTAGAAACAATTTTAAATTGAGCTACTCTAAAAGGCTGATTTCAAAGAAGAAAATTGAGTCTGGGAAGGGTGTCAGTGCAGGGGGAGGGGTGGAGAAATGATGGCTAATGTGGACAGGGGTGCCATTGATAAGACCAATAACCTCATGTTCTGAAACTAGTATGATAACTATGGTTAACAATAATAAGGGAATATTTTTAAATAGCTAATAGAGTGAATTTTTAGTGTTCCTACTCAAAAAAAAATGTCATCTGAGTTGATCAATATGCCAGTTACCGTGACCTCATCACTGTACATTGTGAAAGTGTATTTGATGTGCCACAAATACGTAAAGTCACTAGGTGCCTACTGCAAACAAAAATATATTTTAAAAATTCAATTTTCCAGCTTTATACATATTAATTTAAAATATAACAATAATTCAACTTGAAAATATGTTTGTTATGGAGGAAGGGTTAATTCAGATGATACAATAATTTAAAAGAATACCTGCTACCCATAACACTTTTGGGTTTTAATGGCTGCATTACCTGAATACTTGAAATCTGTTGGAATTTACCTGTACAAACTCAGTTGTGATGCTATTTTTTTTCTACAAGGTTTCAATTTTTTTTCAGAAGATCATGACAAGCACTTTGAATATGTCAAGAAGAATTTTAGCTATGTGAAAGGGTGGGGTCTAATATAGCACCTCATCTTAAATACACTGAAATCATTAATGCATGTTGTACTTGCATCCTCAGAGCTCTGTGCTGCATCCCCAGCACATGCTTACCTAGGGGCACACAGCTGGACCTGGTAAACAAATTCAGCCATGCATTTCCCCAAAATGTTGAAATCATTTTTTTTAAGCTGCTTATTAAACTTTTGGTTAGAACTCATCTTCCCAACACAGTTTTTTTCATTTTGTTTTTAAGGAATTGTTAAAGAAATCTTGTGATAATATATTATTGTTTTTGTTTTGCAGATAAGTTATGCCACACTTCTCTTCAGGGTAGTGCCGATAATCTCCTTAGGTCCATGGCACTTTCTGGGAGCATTTCTTCATTTTCTGCTCTTGGAGTTTTCAAGACTGGATCTATATAACCTTTTCACATTTCACAGAACATTTCAAAGCTACATTCATGAAATTAAAGATACTTCATACATTTTATAGCTAAAATATTTAGTGTTTATCAAACAGATCAACTTTCTTTTACTATTTAACCTGAAGCTGAAATTAATGTAATTGTAATAATTCCCACCGTTCAGGAAGCTCAGAAATGAAGGGTATCAGGTAACCAGGCACGGAGTTGGCTTTAAATATCAAAGACAAATTTGTCATAAATCACTAGATCTAGAACATGAAATATCCTTGTGCACAAAGTCTACATAAACTGCTGGATTATTAGGTTGCACATTTATTATAATTGAATAGTAGCAAACATAATTTTGAAAAGCTTGCCAGCTTTCATTTCAATTATCAAGAACCAAATGTCAGCATTTGTTGCTTAAGACACCACAATGAAAGAATAATACCATGCATACAGAGTCAGTCATGATGATCTTATGAAAGAATGCTTCTATGTATATCTCTTCATCTATATTTAGATACAGTTATACAGTACATATATATGTGTGTGCTGTATATACTGATATATATGGAGAGAGGAGAGAGAGAGAGAGAAAGAGATATCTGTTATAGGCATGTATCTCCTGGGACTTGTATTTGGTATAAGAAGTCTGTATGTATTCTGCATACTATTCATGACACTATCATTAACTGAAAAAAATCCACTTCTATTTTTAACAATTATAGAAAGTAATCAGAAATTGTTTTCTGTTAAAACTTCTATTTTTATTAGAGTTTATCAATAGTTCCAGAAGGAAATTGTGAATTTATAGAGCATAGCTTTATCATATATGGATTAACTCCTGATAAAAAAATTAGCAGCCATAGTAAAAAATTCATGAACATTAAGCCAAAACAATGTATGATTTCTTTCAAAAAGAAATTAAGGGCCAGGCATAGTGGCACACACTTTAATCCCAACACTGGATAGGCAGAGATATGAGGATCATTTTGAGTTCAAGGCTATACTATACATTGAGTTCCAGGTCATGGCAGCCCATGATAGAGTGAGACTCTACCTCGAAAAAAAACAGAGTGAGAGAGAGGGAGAGAGAGAGAGAGAGAGAGAGAGAGACAGAGACAGAGACAGAGACAGAGACAGAGAGACATAAAGAGAGAGAAAAAGAGAGATGGAGAGGGAGACAGAGAAATTAAATTTCATACCAAAAAGACACTCTAATTTTACAAATGTCTATAAACTTGCTAGCTACCAAATCTCAAGCAGAACAACTTGTTTAAAATTGCTTAATGACAATAATTGCTTATAAAATAGCTACCAAAATATTTGATATAATGGTTGTATTCATATAGAACTCTAAATTGAAAAAAAAATCTAATGGTTTCACATCCTCAGATTTTACAGATGCCCCTTGAATACAATGTGGCTATGTCCTGAGAAACCCATTGTAAGACAAAGGTGCAATAACACACACAGTCCATGAATGTCCCGTTAGCAAGGACACCCACCACTGGAGGGTCAGAGATTCCCCACCTGCTCTTGTGGTTGGCTAGAAGCTGCAGCTCCTGCCCCTGCCCAGGTTACAAATGAGCTTTACACAGCAGGTGGCTTGCCCAGGAACAGGTCAAAAGTCCAGATGCCAAGCATGCTTTCTACTGAATGCTGTCATTTTCACTCCCCAATACAGTGGAAAAATCAGTAAGTTGAATCATTATAAATTGAGGCTCATCTGAAGTCTGAATCAATCGCATTGTTTCCCAGATGTGTAAATTAACTAAGGTCTGAATCTGTGTAAGGAGAATCTGAAAATGACAAGCTGACAAGCATAGGAATCCCAGCAAGGAAAAGGTAGTTGTCTTTTTTTTTTTTTTTTTTGTCTACATTTTTCCTTCCTTGTATAGTTTGGTTTTTAAGAAGTGGAAAGAGTCTGGGTGAGAGAGTTACAAGGAGGAACATAGAACATTGGGAGAAAACAAAGAAAAAAGTGTATGAAAAAAATGCCAGAGTGAAGCCCAATTATCTGTAGGTCTATATGCTAAAAATTAAATTAAATTAAATTTTAAAAAGAAGTAGAACAAGTAAAATTGAAGAATATGGAAATGTAAAAGTTGTAATTTCACACTTGTTTCTTTTGCCTAGCAAGCTGAAAGCGGTTCTCTGGGTATACTTGAATAGAAAAGAAGCTAAAACTAAGGCATAGGCAGCCTTCTGTAACCCCAGGAATCAATATATGTCCCCCAGGGTGCATCCCCACCTCTATTACTTCCTCTGAGTGACATAAGGATGGAAAGTGCACATACATCCAATCCTTCCTTCAAACCTTCCTTCTACTAATATGTAAGTAACCAAAAATAGATTGGAGTGCTGGAAAGATGCCTCATGGTGAAAGGGGTTTGTTCACAACGCATGATCGCTTGGGTTTGATTCCCTAGAACCCATGTGTTGCAGTCAGCATTCTAGGAGCTGTGCAGAAAGAACCCAAGCAAAAGTGGCTTGTGGAGAAATGGGTTGATTAGGTTTACGACTCAAGGGGAGACTCCGTCCTGGCAGGGAAAATGATGTCATGAGCAGAGGGGTGGACATCACCTCAGCCACAGCACTGCAAACAGCAGCAGGAAGGTGTGCCAATCATTGACAAGGGAAGCTGGCTTATAACCCCATAAGCCACCCGCCCCCAACAACACAGCTCTAGTGAGGTTCTAATTCCCGAACTGCCATCAGCTGAGGATGGAGCATTCAGAACACATTCATTTGTTTGTGGGGGACATTTGGATCAAACCATGACATCACATAATGCCAGATGGGCAAAGTGGCACATGGATCTGGAGCTCATTTGCAGTGGAAGGAGTCCCTGGTGTGCCCATATGTCTCTGTCTCTCTATCTCTCTGTCTTTCCCCCTCTCTCGCTATCATAAATTTAACAACAACAACAAAAAAAAAACCATTTAAAAACAGGAAACCTGTATCTCCTGGCTTTATAATACAGTCATTAAAAATAAGGTACATATAATTTAACAAGGTGTCATTATGTTGTTTTTTAAACATGTTTTTTTTTTCATTTGACCAATGCACTTATAAAGTAGAATTTTCTTAGATAGGTCATTTTTGCCTTAGCATCTAGGGCTTAGGAGAATGGCTCCTTGGTAGAAGCTTCCAGAACCAATCTGACTTTCTCATTAATTGCTATTTGTAGCAGAAAGTTGTAAGTACTTTCAGCTATATATATTTTATGGATGAGGGGTAATCAGGTTTATATCAAACTTTATTATAGTTCCTTAGTGCCTCATAATGGCCTTTAGTTATGAATATATACTTCATAGAGAAAAGATAGAAAATTTTGCCTTCTAGCACTAAAATACCAGGTGATAAACAGGAAAAAACTATTCATATAATTCCAAGTTATTTTATTTAAATATCTAAAGTATTCTCAGAACCTTTCCTTCAATTAAAGGAGAGAATTCTTATTGCTCACAGATTTAATATAAGTTTTGAAAGTTATGTAGGGAATACATGCTTAGTTTCTCATTTAATATTTATGTCACAAATAATGTACTCTTTAGTATACATTATCAGTATTTTACTAAAAATAATACACTATGACTGAATTTAATTTAGAATGTTTTATTGCCATTAAAAAGCCAGATTTTTCATAAACTCATAAATCTGACATTTTATTATTAAAAGTGAAAAATTGTCCTTTCCAATATCCTAGGTATCCATCTTATAAAACAACAATCTATCTATATATATATTTTGATAAGGCAGTATAAAACCTGTACCATCTTTCCCATCTTATATCCAAATCTCTGATTTTGAATGTAAGTGATAACTTATGAGACTTAAGGAAAAACAAAGGTTGACATTAACTTCCAGAAGTAACTCCTTATTATAAGTGGGAAAAGGAAATGAGATCTATAAACTTGGCAAACAGAGAGGACATCACATTTTCTTTTCTGTTGCGGTCAGCTTTCTAGTTGCTGTGCAGAAAGAACCCAAACAAAAGCGGCTTGTGAAGGAATGGGTTTATTTGGTTTACAGATTCGAGGGGAGACTCTATCCTGGCAGGGAAAACGATGGCATGAGCAGAGGGGTGGACATCACCTCTGCCACAGCACTGCAAACAGCAGCAGGAAGGTGTGCCAAATAATGGCAAGGGGAAGCTGGCTTATAACCACATAAGCCCGCCCCTGACAACCCAGCTCCATTGAGGTTGTAAAATTCAAACTGCCATCAGCTGAGGATCGATCAACCAGAACACATTCATTTGTTTGTGGGGAACACCTGGATCAAACCATGACATTATCTCATTAGCATTTCTGCGTTTTTCTTTTTTTTTTATGGAGAGCATACATATGTTTATTTCATGAGACATTGTGATACAACAACATTCACAGAGTTCATACCTGTGAGTTACACAATCAAGTTAAAAAACAAATTGCAAAATATCTCATATTGTGTTAAGTACGTTTTTGATGATTGCTGTTGGACCACTTTCATTGCTATCCTGAGCCACATGCATCCTGTGGCTATGAGTTGGACACTTCTGGATTACAACACCTGAAGTATTTGTTTCCTATCTTTTTTCTAGAAAGAAAGTTTACCAATCCTGTTCTAAACAACACAGAAGAGTCACCAGCCAATCCTAGTCAGCTCAGCAGTGTCACTAGCACACAGACAGTTCTGAGTGAATGTTGACGGTGGATGCTTCATGTGGTATGAAAAGCACCAGCCTATGTTAATGTTCCACCCATGACAGTGTGCAGGTTGGTCTCAGATGCAGGTAGAGCAGCCTCAAAGGATATTGATTAGCATCATAAGATATCAATCCTCCCCTCCAGCATCACAGAAGCCTGAGCTTGGCACTAGCAAATCTTTGACACTTTCCTAAATCTTGATAATTTTATTTACTTTTGTCTTATCATAGGGAATATTCATATTTGATCAGACTATAATTTGATCATAATATCCTTCTTTTGTCCTCCCCCTCACCTTATTCGACTAAACCTCTTCTTTTCAGAGTTAGTACGTATTCATTTTGTATCCTTTTTTTCTCTTCTCTTTCATCCCTGTTGAAGCATGGATGCCCGTCTTGTGCCAGTAGCATCAGCTAATAGCTGCTCTGAGATCATGAATGTGATGGTTCTACCTGTCTGGAGGAGAATAATCCCAAGCACACCTTCCCACCCTCAGGCTCTTACTCTTTCTCCTCACCCCCCCCCACCAGTTCTGCAATGCTCTCTGAGCTCTGAGGGACATCCCGTTTAGTACTGAGCACTCAGCAGGCCATTGTTCTTAGCACTTAGGTGAACTTTGACTGCCCACAGTATGTCACTGTTCTTAAAAAGAAGCATGTTGTTCTAATGGCGAGAACAGCACTAATATCTGGCCATACACATAACACATATTTTTAGGAAGCAGTTTGCTGAGTTCTTCATAGTCATTTAGTCAACTAGTAGTAGCTTCCCTCCAGGCTTTATGACCTTGCCTGCCATAGACTTTTGACTAGGATTTTAGTACTAGCTGTGGAGTCCTTCCCATGCAATGGGACTCAGCTGCAATCAAAAGAAAAGTTGCCATCCCCAGTGTACCAGTAGGTACTTCTTGCCTTGCGATCAAGCAGAATCCACTGTTGGGTAAGATTACTGATGGCTTTTCTTCAACAGCAGCATGTATAGTACTTTCCCACTAATGACAGCTTGCTTGCACATAGGAGAATGGCGGCTCAGTTTCAGTTTGATTATTTAGAATCCTGTGACTGACTCGTGTGGGATCTTCAGCAGGAGGATCTTACCACATAGTGCTGGTGGACAAATGTGATCCCGGGCCACAGACCATACAGTTTTGGGCCTCAGGGTCTTACCTACCTGACCAACAAGCACTGAAACATTCCCCAGCCTGGATACTGGCATTTTCATGAAACAATCTAAGGCTTCAAAGAGCATCAGTATCCACCTCCACCAGGAGTTGACTAAGGTGCTAAGAGCACTCGCCACTTAATCACGAGGGCCTGGAGTTGGGGGCTGAGACCACCTGAGTAAAATATCTCTAAACTTCCAAACTGATGATTTCTTCCCCTCCAGGCAATTATGTTGGAAGATTTAACTACAAAGGTAGATTTGGATTTATTTTTCAGTTTTCAAAACTGAGAGATAAAATATAAGTGCAATTAAGTGAATAAATAAAAAAGTGAATATATGATTCTCTAGCCAAACTGAAAGTCTCCTGATTCATAGGACATGATTAGACTCAGTTTTTTAAACAGAGGGTCATGACCCCGTATGGGTAACAGAATGCTGGATTCATACTTAGTAGTAAAGGTTCCTAAATGGACAGTGGCTAAAAACCTAATATGGAATTCACTGTATAATAAATTTAAGGTGTTTCTGGGAGTGAACGCCTGTGCTGCATAATGTGATCTCACTGGAGCCTTGGTTGTGAACATACAAGCGCACTTTGAAGTCTACATGCTACAACACATGCAACACCGTTGGCTCAGAGGTGAGATTGTTATAGGTTTTAAATATCACTGTTTTCACTGCACATACAAAGTTGTCTGTTCCGGTGGAAACATAGTGCCTTAACTATGGAAAATAGAATTTGAATGTTTTCCTACTGTCAATTCTCAACAAATATGTTATATCAAATTAGCATATCATTACATTGTATTGGGTTTGAATATTTGTTTATTTAATCTTTTTTTTGCTGTTTGAGTCACTGACTTGAATTTCATAAAATATCCTTAAATGAATTTTTGCCTGGGAGTAGCATAGAATTTCTAACAATTTACAAAATGCCTCCAAACATAGTCCAGCCATTTTAACAACATATTTATGCAAAGTGGTACTCTCAGCATTAACATTATAAAATCAAAATACAAATCAACTCTGAAAAAAATAAAGATGCTTTATATCCTGCATGATCAATTATTGATCAAAAATTTAATACTTTATGTAAAAATAAGCACATCCATCTCATACTATAAAATTTTGCTTTCAGCTTTAATAGTAATAATAATTACAATCTTTAAATTGCACTGAAAATTAGTTGGAGGTGGATAAAGTTTAATAAATCATTGTAGAAGACTACTGACTATGTTATTGCCTCAATGCCAGGAGTAATTATCCCAAGACTGAAGTTATTCTGGTCTTACCTGATAAATTTTAATCTATCAAAAATATTATTTATTTATTTATATTTATTTGAGACAGACGAAAAAGAGAAAAGGAGGCATACAGACACATTAGAGAAGAATTGTTATTCCAGGGCTTTCTGTCACTGTAAATGAACTCCAGACACATATGCCTCTTTGTATACCTAGCATTATGTGGGTACTGGAGAATTGAACCTGAGTTGTCAGAGTTTTCAAGCAAGTGTCTTTAAGCCCTGGGTCATCTCTCCAGCCTATAAATCTTTTTTTAAAATATTTTATTTATTCATTTTCAAGGAGAGAGAGGAGAGAGAGAGAGAGAGAGAGAGAGAGAGAGAGAGAGAGAGAGAGAACCACTGCCACCACCTTGTGGGTCTGATTTATGTGGGTCCTGGGGAATTGAACTGGGGGCATTAGACACTGGAGCCAAGTGCCTTCCTTAACCGCTGAGCCATTTCTCCAGCCCTATAAGGCTTAATCTTAAGACCCAATATCATTATGTGATTTTCATGAAAGAGCAAATCCCTCCAATGTAGCACAAAAATACTTAGAACTAGCACAGGTGTTAGAATTAGCATATGAAGATATTAGAATGCCTATTACCACTGTATTTCATCTGTCCAAAGTTAAAAAGAGACATAGGAGATAAAGTTATCTGCTATACTTTCTGAGGCACAAATCACAATACAGAAGATTACACTGCACAACATTAAGGGCCAGTTAAATACTCAATAACCAAAATCAATTAATCTGAAAACTTATAATACGTTTTTTTCCAAAAATGAACAGAGACAGAGAATTAAGAAAAGAAGAATTTAGCATCAGTGATCAGTGAGTACCTCAAGCATTATGAAGCAGGTGTAATTGGAGCCTCTGTAGCAGGAAGACAGAAAACTTTAACGAAGCAATAGCCAATACTTTTCAGATTTAATGATAACAAAAACCTCAATGATCAAAGAAGATAAATGAACCCTCAAGCACAAAAGAAAATCATGAAGAAACTTAAATAAAATGCATTACAAGAATAATGCTCAAAATAGTGAAAAAATATTTCTAAAAATACAGAAGAATAATCCATTATGTGAAATAGTTGTAATGACAGTGATAGCAGACTTTTCATTTGAGACAATTGCAAGTGATTGGTCATTGGAGAAACAGTTTCAAAATATTGAATGATAAAATAAACTTGACTTTAAAGAAATTCATACTGAGGAAAACTATGTTAGAAAACTCAACGTGAAATGGTGTCAGTAGTAGACTCACAATGATGAAAGATCTCACCACTAGAACCTGCATTGAGAAATGTTAAAAGGAGTTCTATGAAAAAAAAAATAAAGAAAAGAATGCTAGCTGTAAATTTGGATGTGCAAAAGGAATAAATAAACAAATTGCAGCACCCATGTGAGATTAGCTCACTTAAAACTAAAAGATAATTATTTACACAGAAATAATGAGTGTTTTAATAAGAACAAAGTAAAATATACCACAATATTAGCATTAAGTTCAAGGGAAGTCAAATAAGCATATTATGGAGGTCTAATCGTTTAAGTGAAATTATACCATATCCCTTGAAGATGGGCTGTCAACATGTGAAAGATGCTTATTATGAACCTTAAATCAGGAAATACAATAAGACAATTAATTATGACTCATAAGATGTTTTGCTATGGATGGAAAATGTTTCCCATAGGCTCATGTGATTGAACACTTGGTCCCCAGTTGGTGTTTTAGAAGGTTGAGGAAAATTCAGGAGGCAGAGCCTTGCTGGAAAAAGTGGGTCTTTAGGAGTCGGCCTGCAGGTTTTGCGGCCCGGCTTTCTGGTTGCTTGCTGTCTTCTTCCTCAATGTGACCAGCTATGCTTTCACTGCTACCAACCATCATGTCTTCTCCACCACCAAGTTTCCCCTGAAACTGTGTACTGAATTTAAACCTTTACTTCCATAAATTGCTTCTGATCAGATATTTGTTCACAGCTATAAGAAAAAAATTAATATATAAGTCAAAAAAATTAAAATTGTATCTATGGTTAATTTGGTTTCAAGCAGGCTAGGACCCAGTCTTCTGATTTTATATTATTCTAGTTTCTTATGTGGTATTGTTAGCATTTAAATTAGTAGGTTGAGTTAAGTAGATTAATGCCCACAATGTGGGTTAGTGTCATTTAAAGAGCTGGAGGCCTTCATAGAGAAAAAGAATGAATTTCCAAAGATAATTCTAGCAGGCTGACTTCAGACTTGAACTGTAATATCTGCTCTCCCTTGGGAAAACGTCCTCCCAGGAAACTTTGGGCATGTATTGCCACAACCTCATGAGCATATCCTCATGAGCATATTCTATAAAGTCAATCTCCCTTGCTCTATCTCCCTCATTATCTCCTTCCCTCCCTCCTCTCTCTCTGTCTGTCTCTGTCTCTCTCTCTCTGTTTCCCTCCCCCATACATTATTCCCCCCTCTCCCTTCCCTACATAACATATTCTATTGGTTTGGGGACCCTAATATAAAATAAAAAACATAACAAATTATTTCAAAGAATACCAAGAAAAATAAAGAAAAATAAATGAAGAAGGAAATTAGAAAAAAAAATAGAACAGGTTGTAGAAGTTAAAAATCACAAAGGAATAGCTGTAAGATTAACAATGCTAATAATTATACTCAGTATATATAACTATTCTCATTAAAATATAAGGAATTAAAATAAATTTTAAAGGATAAGATCAGATATTATGCTCTGTTTAAGAAACAAACTAATTAATAAAGACATAAGTTAGAATTTTAAACATATGTATAATCCAACATGCTAAAACGAACCCCAGAGAATTTCAAAATCACTATAATAATATCTGACAAAGTAGACTTCAGAGTAGAGAATGTCACAGTATAAAAAAGCTCATGATAGAAAGTAAAAAGTGCTATTTGTGAACTGATTGACAGAGATTAAAAGTGAATGAAGACAAAAGTGTGAGAACATGAAGAACCTAAAATTACAGCACAGATGTCTAGGATCATTTCCAAATATATGTGGAAATAAGATAATACAGTTGTACATAATAAATGCATCAAAGGAGATAACCAAAGAGGATTAAATATTTTTAATTAAATGAAAATAGAAACAATATAATTATTTTTTGTTTTGTTTTTCCATGTAAGGTGTCATTCTAGCCCAGGCTGACCTGGAATTTACTTGTGGTCTCAGGGTGGCCTTGAATCATGATGATCCTCCTATCTCTGATTCCTAAATTCTGGGATTAAAGGCATGTGCCACCATGCCTGGCTCTTTAAAGGAGTGATTTTGGGAAAATTTATCATTCTAAATCCAAATGCCTCATGGATAGAAAAGCACTAAGATTCCTTGATGTAAACTTCTAACTAACTAGCTTACTATAGAAAGAGTGACCAAATTAAACCCAGTAAGTATAACAAAAATGCCAGATATGAATTCATTGGAATAAAAACAAATATTTTGTATTTTAAAAATGTTTAAAATAGATATTTTGGAATATTTATGAAATTGGGAAACTTATAACCATACTACCAAGAAAAATATATGAGATAAAATTATAAACATCAGGCTTAATAAATAACTAGTTTCTGAAAAGAAATAGTAGAAAGAACCTGGGGAAACAGTTCTGGGTAAAGTGCTTGCCTTTGCAAGGATGATGACCTGTGTTTGGATTTTCAGAACCTACATGAAATGTCAGGTGTCATGGCTCACGTCTATAATTCTAGCACTGGGCAGACAGGCTCAAGGAATTCAGGGCACACTGGCTACACAGTGTAATGGAATTACTGAGCTCTGTGTTCACTGAGAGACTCTGATTCAAATCATAAGTCGGAGACACCAACATGTACTGCCTCTGGACCCCATATGCGCACATGCCCAACCACACATACAAACATGCAAGCACACACCACACACATGTACACATGCAAAAATGTAGCTAAGTGATAACAAAGGACTGATGTAAAAAAAATTATTCCAGGGCTGCGAAGATGGCTTGGTGGTTAAAGGTGCTTACTTGCAAAAGCCTGCCAGCCAAAATTCAATCCTCAGCTACACATATAAAGCCAGGTCAGCATTCATTTGCAAAACACCCTGGCACACCCATACACACACTCATACAACACACACACACACACACACAAATAAAAAAAAATTCCAATTAATTTTGTTGCTTAATTGAAAAGAAGTGATTCACTAAAAGACATAACAGCCCACTCAAGAATAAATGTATAAATTAAAAATCCCGGGAAGGCCTAAGAGAAGATTTAATAAATGATTCATAAGTCTTTATAGTGAGAACAAAAATAAACTGTGGGAAATCTGTCATGGATAAGGCTTTTGTGGTGTCTGTGTGGTGGCTGGGGTTGAGTCAGCAGTGGGACAGTGATTGGTGATCCATGGGTGGGAGGAAGGGAGATGGAAACTACATCCTGCATAGCTGAACAGGAGTGCCTCCAAAGAAATGGAAAACATTATTGAAAGTCTATTTCAAGAAGTAACTAAGAAGGAAAGAATTTGCTGGAACATATTAGGCTTACCTACAAAAACAAACAAACAAAAAACAAGCCAACATAAAAGTACATTGTGTAAAATATTATCTCATTAAAAGTTGGAATGCTGATATCAATCATTGAGACTAGAATGCTTGCAGTTACATAACTAATGTTTTTTAATATTTCCTCCATGCCAGGTACAGTGTTTTCCAGGCCTGAGGCTCAACTGGTCTTCTCTTGGTTTTTGAGACAGAGTCTTACTGTGTTGCCCCTGTTGGCTTGAATTTACAATCCTCTTGCCTCAAATTCTGCATGCTGGGATAATATGTGTGCATAAGGTTGCTTGTCTATGTCTTATCACCCCTTTCACTACTGCTTCAACAATTTCCTATTAATTCTTAAATTCTGGTCTCTTCATTTATCCACATCACTTCCTTATTATATGATTCCTTTCTCCAAAAGTGCCACAAACCTTACACACTTGATCTTAACCCCTAGTGTAAAGTGGTTCCCACAGCTTCCTCAGGACCTTAATGTGTTAAATCTGGGGTTTTATGGTGTTGATTGATTATTAGTTTATTGTATGAGTCCCCCCAGCCTCCCATTCCTCCCCCCTCCAATTCTTCCCATCCCCTTTTTACAGTCTCTCCATTCACTGACAGATTTTCTTAATGTTCAACTTAACCTGGTTAGGAACCACATATGAAGGAGAATATGCAGCACTTGGCTTTCTGTTCTTGTGTGTGGTCTCTAAGAATGATCTGTTCTAAGTCAATCCATTTTTCTTTACATTTCATTATATCATTTTTCCTTTCAGCTGCATAAAATTCCATAGTGTGTATGTACCACAACTTTGATATCCATTCATCCAGTGATGGGCATTTGGGTTGATTCCCATTCTTTCCTCTTATGAATTGAGCTGCTAAAAATATGGTTGAGCAAATGTCTCTGTACTTGTGAGGAAACTTGGGGGTAGATGCCCAGTAGCTGGGTCCACCAGTAGCTCAATATCCATCTGTTCAGGAGCCTCCTCACTGCTTTCTACAGTGGTTGTATAAATTTGCATGCCCACCAAGCAGTGAATGAGGGTCCCTTTTTCCCCACATCTTCACCAGCATCTATTGTTGGTAGATTTTTTTAATGATTTTAATTCTGACTGAAGTAAGGTGAAATCTCTTTGTTGTTTTTATTTGTATTCTCCGGTGATTAATGACTTTGAACATTTTCTCAAATGGGGGTTGGCCATTTGTATTTCTTCCTCTGTGAATTCCCTGTTGAGTTCAGTTTCCCATTTTATGAGAGGGCTGTTTGATACTTTTTCATTTAATTTTTTGAGTTCTTTGTATGTTCTAGATATTAGACCTCTATCCGTATTGTAGCTGATAAAGATTAACTCCCAGGTTGATGGTGGTTGGCTTTGAGAATGGTATGCTTGTCTGTACAGAAGCTTTTTAGCTTGATGAGATCCCATTTGTTAAGTGACTGTTGCATTTCCCGGGCCATTGGAGTTTTGTTCAGGAAGTTTTTCCCTATTCCTATCTCATAGAGAGTTCCCCAAAATTTTTCTTCCAGCTCTATTTTCAGAATTTCAGGTCTTACATTGTGGTCTTTGATGCATTTGGAGTTGATTTTTGTGCATGGTGAGAGGAGAGGGTCTAGTTTCATGTTCTTGCAAGTATTTATCCCATTTGTCAAGTGCCAGTTGTTAAAGATGTTATCTTTACTCCAGTTAATATTGTTTGCATTTTTGTTTAATATGAAGCAACTACAGTTGCTCCAGCTAATGGCAGGGTCTTCAATTCTGTTCCATTGACCTTTCTGTCTATTTTTGTGCCAGTAACATGATGTTTTTGTTAGGATGGCTTTGTAGCATATCTTTAGGTCAGGTATGGTGCTACTGCCTGATGTGCTTTTTTACTAAGGATGACTTTTGATATCTGAGGCCTTTTGCCATTCCAAATAAATTTGGAGATTATTTTTCCTATGTCTGCAAATAATGAAGTTGATATTTTCATTGTTATTGCATTGAATCTATATATAGCTTTTGGAAGTATTGCCATTTTAATGATATTAATTCTACCTATCCAGGAGCATGGGAGATCTTTCCATCTTTTCAGGTCATCCTCATTTTCCTTCTTGAGCATTTTTATGTTTTCATTATATAAGTCTTTCACCTATTTGGTTAGTGTTATTCCAAGGTATTTGACTTTATTTGTGGCTATTGAAAATGGGACTGTTTCGTTGATTGCTCTTTCTATATGCATGCCATTTGCATACAGGAAGGCTACTGATTTTTGTGTGTTAATTTGTATCATGCCACTTTGCTGAAGGAATTTATCACCTTCAGTAGTGTACTGATACTATTCTTTGGGTCTATTATGTATGGGATCATGCCATCTGCGAAAAAGGATAGTTTCATTTCTTCCTTTCTAATTTGTATCCCTTTTATGTCTTTCTTCTGTCTTATTGAATTGGCTAGAACTTCTAGGACTATGTTGAAGAGCAGTGGTGAGAGTGGGCACCCCTGTCTTGTTCACGAATTTAGTGAGTACTCCTTAAGTTTTTCCCCTTGAGTATTATTTGGGCTTTAGGAGTTTTATGTATGACCTTAATTATGTTGAGGTATGGGCCCTCTATTCTAAGTCTTTCAAGTGTTTTGATCATGAAGTGGTTTTGGATTTTGTCAAAGGCTTTTTCTACATTTACTGAGATGACCTTGTGTTTTTGTGGTGGATTATGTTTATTGACTTCTGTAGGTTGAACCATCCCTGCATCCCTGGGATGAAGCCAACCTGGTCAAAGTGCATAGACTTTTAATATGTTGTTGAATTCAGTTTGCAAGGATTTTATTTGGAATTTTTGCATCTAAATTCATCAGGGATATAGGTGTATAGTTTTCCTTTCTGCATTTATCATTGTTTGGTTTTGGTATTAGAGTGATGCAAGCTTCATAGAAGGAGTTTGGAAATATTCTCTGTTCTCTGATTACTCTATAAAGCTTCAGAAAGAGTGGTTTGAGTTCTGTGATGAAGGTTTGGTAGAATTTGGCTGAGAATCCATCGGGATCTGGACTTTTCCTTCTGGGGAGGTTTTTGTTTACATTTTCTGGATGGCTCTGGTGGTTGGTTGCTTGGCTCTTCTGTGCAGAACATTTCATGGATAATTCTCTGTAGGTCTGGTTTAGTATCCATATCATTGTAGAGCTGGGTTTTGTCTTGAATTTTTTTCCTTTCTTCATCTATTATAAGGGATACTTATACAGAATACAACAGTTTGGGTTGAAAGCCAATGTGATTTAGGCTTTGAAGTACACCATTCCAAGCCCTTCTGGCTTTCATGGTTTCTGTGGAGAAGTTTGGTATAATTTTGGTGGATATGCCTTTAAATGTGGTTCGTTGTTTTGCTCTTGCTGCTTTTAGAATCCTCTCCTTGCTTTCTCTGTTTAGGGTTTTAACTACAGTGTGTATTGGGGAGTTTCTTCTTTGGTCCTGCCTGTTTGGTGTTCTGTGTCCTTCTTGTATCTGGATGGGATTCTCTTTTGTTAGATTGGGGAAATTTTCCTCACTATTTTTGGTGAATATGTTCTCTATGCCTTTGGCCTGAATTTCTTCCCCCTCAGGTATCCCCATGATCCAGAGATTTGGTCTCTGAAGAGTGTCCCATAGTTCACTCATATTTTGTTCACATGCTTTTTTGAACTTATTCAAGTTTTTGTCTATCTCTTTATTCTGGTTTTTCTTCCATGTCTGAGGTTTTATCTTTCACATTATTAACTCTGTTACTGAGGGATTATAGAGATGTTTTAAATATCTTCATTTGATTTTGGTATTCTAATAGAGCTTTTTACATTGTCTCCATTTGGTTGAGTTGCATTTTCATTTCAAAGGTTGTCTTAAAGCTTTCTCTTATTCATTCTTGTATTTGCTTATGTCTTCATTTAGTTAAGCCAGCTGACTCTTGAGCTCCTCTGATTGCTGGTTTGCCTTTAGCTTGTTTACTATTCTAGCAAAGTCCATCTGTTTTTCCTCCATTGTATTGAGCGTGGTGGTGAAGTTTGCGAGCTGATTCTGCACATTTCCACTTACATTATGAATTTTTGCTTTCATTTCCATTAATAATCTGGATATAGACTCTATGTAGTGATGCCCTGAATATTTTGTCATATCCTCCTGGGCTTGCATCTGTGTTCTTTGATATTTTCAGTGTGGACTTCCAAAATGGGGCTAGGTAAACTTGTGTTCTTCTTGAGTTGTGATCTGCCCATCTTCAGATGAGATATTGTTTCTTCTTGGGCCCTCAGAAGTGGCAGGGAACCTCACAGGAGATTGTGGTGAGGACTCCTGAGGTTTTGGCATGTGCTTGGTTCCTCTAGTGTCAGTCAGTGTGGGGAGTATTCAAACCTTCAGCAGTAGTATCAGGCTGGGGCCTGGACCTTGTGTGGAACCCAGGGTCAGTGGGAGGGGTCATGGGGCACAGTGCCTGGTGGGGAGCCAAGGCACAGCTACCTCACTGGCCTTGCCTAGGCTGGGGGGGTTCAGAGTGTGCAAGGGTGGTTGGGAGTTCAGGGTGCAGTCTGAAATCTGGCCTCACCTAGGGTCAAGGAGTTAATGAGCAGAGCCATTGGTGCACAGCTGGTCTGGAGCAAAGTTGCGGGCTTGCTTACCTGGCCTGGAACCTGGGGTCAGTGGGAAGCATCGTGAGTGCAGGGGCTGGTGGGGAGGCAAGACACAGCTCCCTCACCTAGCCTTGCCTAGGGTCAGGGGACAATAATTTTATTTTTTTTATGCTCAAAATCAAACCTAGGGTTTCATACATGCTAAGCAAGCACTCTCCATAAACGCTCACTCTTTATAATGTTTGATCAGTCTTAAATACTTATAAAACTACAATTAAATTTTGCATCCTAATTTGAATCCTTTTAACCGTAGAACTCTGGCCCAAAAATTCAGGCAGATTCACCCATCAGGACATTTTTATTTTTTACAAATCAAATGAGCACCAGTATATCACACTCAATTGTGTCCAGTGGCCTTGTAGTAAATGTTGTTTATCTACCTTTTGCTTACATAAATGAAACCTATGATATTAAAAAAAACATTTAACTAATTGCTGAGGAGCTATGTTATATTGTATGAAAATGTCTATGGGATCAGAATTGCTCAAGATGTTTTCATTAGTTTTGGCCCATTTGATGGTACATACATTCTAATGCTAAAATGGGGGGGGGTACCTGGTTACTGGAAAAGCAAAAATCAGTTAAAACAATCTTATAAGTCCTTTGTAGTACAAAGGTTTATCAGAAATGGAACCAGCATGCATCATGGTGTTCACATGTCAGACACAAAAGTGCTGTCAAAGGTGTATCACAGTGGGAATTGGATGTCCTTGGGTGGGATATGCAACTTCCTCCTCAAAGTCTTTTAGCTGAAACTCTGTTTCTGATTTCTATGTGTCCTACATTTACCTCAGCAGGAAAATCAGTCTGCTTATTCTCACATTCAATGTAAAATTAGCCATGGTGGCTCTTGTCCTTTTCATGGAGAATGTTGCCATTGTACTTATGGGATGAAAATCAAGTATGTGGTTATGAAACCTCCATGTAAACATTTCCCACAACAATAACTTATACCATAAACTTATAGACAGGAAATTGCAAGCAAGCAAGTGTCCTTTCCTTTGGATTTCGAGAGAGGGTCACTGTAGTTAGCCCAAGATGGCCTGAAGTCTATCCTTGTACCTCAGACTACCTGCTCAGTGTTGGGATCACCATCAGTGCTTTGATATACATTACAAATCATTTCAGCCTCTTTGTCAATTTAAAACTTCCAGAAAGAATGATGAAATATAATGCTATAACATACTGTTTAATTTAAAAAAATTTAGAGAGTATTAAAATTAATTACTAAATTAAGAAAACTAAATGTTAATTACAATAAATTATTTTAATTTTTACTACATTGATCATGCAAAATACTAATACTGTTTGGATAATTTAAGTATTTAACTATATTTCAAAAATATTATATATTTATTATAGTGAACTCGTTGGACTTGTACTCAATTTTTTAAGATGATATTATATGCTGAACAGATATAAGCACCAATGGTACCTCAAATTGTTTCACCTCAGACATTCTTCAAGGAAACTAGTATATGTATTTTCACTTTCTCACTTTATATTTCAGAATTTTTCACTGAGTATTGTAGTTTCTTTTTGACTTCCAACACTTTATTTTCTCAAGTGATTCTATAACTTTAGAAAGGACAAAATCCAATCTCTTATAAAATGGCCTTTGTTATAAAAAATGTCCTCATTTCCTTCTGCAGAAAAGGCACACTAAAAATAAACCTAGCTTTCGTGTTGCTTTCCCATCCCCTTACTTTTTTTCGCCTAGTGATTGGGAGCCATTCTAGCAAGATTCTTTCTCTGTTTTTAAAATTGATTTTATTACTTAAGATGAGAGTTTTTCTATTTTACAAAAATCATGTATCTGATTTTCAATTTTTGAACTTTTTCCCATGCCAAGTCATTCACTTAGATAGCCAAATCAACAGATTAACAAATAAATTAATTAAATTTCATGAAGTTGGAGCTTTCTGTGTTCAGCATTTAATGTGGGAAGTGTTGTATTTACCTCACCCCGCACATAGCATTACTTTTTTCTTTCATGTCTCTATTAGATGATGGAGAAGGAGATCTGAACATCCTCTGTAACTAGAGACACAAAGTCAGTAAAGTGATATCACAGTTCGAAGGCAGACTGGGGACTTACCAGTCAGGGCAGAGATGTGTGACAATGAGGAATGCAGTATGGTGGGGGCCTGTGGGAATGCCCTCTGCCATTCACTCCATGCCCAGTCTCAGAGGTCAGGTTCCTGTGTACATAATCATCTCTTGCCATATGCCAAGTGCAGACCTGTTAGGACAGCGGGGATTTTGCTCTGAGAGGGGTGTCTAACTCTGTTCCATATTCATGTCTGCTTTTAATTTTCCTGCTACCAGACCTGCAATGCCACCTTGAGTTTATTCTTTCTTTCCTCTCATCCAGACTGCAATATGGCTCTTATGGTTCTGCCTTGTCTCTGTATCATTATTTTTTCTCTTCCTATTTCTATATTTTTACCACCAAAACCATTAATTTTATCGACCCTTTTACTAGTGCTTCAACAATTTCCTGTTAATTTGTAAATTCTGGTCTCATCATTAATCCATGTCGCTTTTCTATTTTGTGATTACTTTCTCCAAGGGTGCCACAAACCTTAAAGCCTTATGTTTTGCCTGTGGTAGGTATGGTTATTATCCCAAATTCATCCCTCCTTGTTTCCCATGGATCTCTACATTTCTCTCTCTCTCTCTCTCTCTCTCTCTCTCTCTCTCTCTCTCTCTCTCTCTCTCTCTCTGTCCCTGAGTGACTTATTTTAACAAAAGGCTGGGAAGAAATGAGGGTATATCAGGCAGTTCTGAGACCTTGTGTTCCAGGGGCATCACAACTCTCCTTATGGTCCTATTGTCTTGAGAACCAGCTTGAGAACAGAATGCCCTGTAACCACTGCACTTAGCTACAGGCTGAGTCCAGGAATGTTGGCGGAAGAGGCAGGCCTGAATTACAGGTTACGATCTATGATCCAGCTTGGGCCACCCTCCCTAGTCAAGGGCTTCAGGAGCATAGCCTACCAACAGTCTTGTGAGCATGAGAGGCTATGTTTGCATGTAAGTCATGGAGGAAGATTCCTATAGGAAAAACTAGTTCATACAAGGCCCACTTACTGTGTTTAAACTAGGCTTGTGTTGAAGGTGAAGATTTCATCTTGTCTCAGTATTACTGCACAAGCAGTAGACAAATAGCCTGCCCACTTTGCCATAAGCACATTCTCCCTCCTGCTTCAGGCCCAGCCTCAGGCAAGATACATTTCTTTCAAATCTGAACTTGAATATTTCTTTTACAAAGTGTTATCACTGACCAGGAATGGTTGCTCTTAGCTTCATGCTATACCATGCATTCAGGGTAATTAGCTCCTGTTGAATTTCTGTTAATCACTTACATGCTGTAACTCTCCTTATGATAAAAGGAGGAATAATGTGGATGGAAAAGAGAGGGTCTAATATATGGTGAATTCCAACCATGGGTTTAGGTAGTTCCATGCCATACCAGATTATGAGGTCTTTCAACAAGTTAGTTATTCTTTATAACCATCCAGTTCTTTTAGTTTTAAATTGTGGTAAAAATCATTACCTTCAAAAAGCTCTTTAAAGACTGAGTGTAGTAATTTATGTGTGCTGAGCAATGCCAGTTATTTATGACAAATAGTAGAAGTTCTTAATAGAAAATAGTATTATGAGTACTCTGAAATTCCCTAACATGAAGTGCTCATAACTTTAAAAATCTCTTCCTAAATAGTGAACAAATATTTTCTACCCTACTGTGATTCTATGATTGAAATGGTAATTTATTATCTAAAACAGATAATTATAAAGATTTTGGTTATTATGACAATAATCAAATACTTTCATAGCTAATTCAAAACATTATATTACAGCTCATCTTTCTAAAAAAATCATTGTTCAAAGCCAAAACATTATTTAATTTACTCAACAATATTTATGAGCTCTTTTGATTGGTGTGAGGAATAATATTAGATTCCTTTTTCTCTCTTGTACCATTTCATATGGGATATCATGATTTGACAATTGTTGTAAAGAAAAATTTTTGACGTTGTATGGAGGTTGTGGAGTGACAAAGTGCTTAATTTAGATTAGATGGGCTGCAGGACTGTGAAGACTGCTTTATGACATGAGATCAGGGATGACAAAACCTGGGAGAGTGTTCCACATGCAAAAGGCAGGAAGGTAAGATCCCAAGATAGCAAGAACAGTATACTGAAGAGAAACAGGTGGTACGAATATGAAGATTTGAAGACAGAAAGGAGCAGAATGATGAAGAGCTCTATAGGCCCTCGTAAGACTTTGTATTTTACTCTGCATTTAACGGAATGCTCTTGTGGAGTTTTAAATGGAATCCTGTTTCATTTTATTTTATATTAAAAAGATTGGTCACAATGGTAAATGGGAACAGGAATAGAGAGTTCAGTTAGGAGGTTGCTGCAGCAGCTGAAGCTCAACCTATAATTGTAGGAACATTAAATATGGTAAAATTGGATAAATTGAGGGTTCATTCAATTGGATCAACTGGAAGAATTGAGAACTGGGGTGATAGCTCACTAGCAGCATATTGCTTAAGGAATGAGAAAGGTAGAGAATCTGGGCTTTTCTCCTCATATCTATATAAATGATGATACTGTTTGTTGAAAAAGAAAACAATCAAAAAAGCAATATTGAAAGGGCTGAGATAAAGTATTATTCTTTTGAAAAAATATTTATTTATTTATTTATTGGCCTGCATAGAGAGATAGAAGAGAGACAGAGAGCATCAAATCAGGGTACGCAGTTGCTGCAAACAGATTCCAAATGCATGTGCCACTCTATGCATCTGGCTTTACATGTGTACTGGGGAATCAAACTTGGGTCTTTAGTCTTGGTATGCAAGTGCCTTAACCTCTGAGCCATCTCTCCAGCCATAAAGTATTATTCATTAATTCATGAACTATCTATGAGAAATAGAGAATTGGGTATTAAATATGAATGTGGAGTTCAGGGCTTATGTCTTAGCTGAAGGTATCAGTATGTTGATCATGAGTGAAGAACAGTTGTGGAACTCAGCATTGGGAATTCCTAAATTTACAAATAAAAAAAGAGAGGCCAGAACAATAGACTAAGAAGGAGAGGCCATTGGAATAAAAGGAAAGACAGAAAGCTGTGGCATTCTGAAAGCAAATCTAATAAATAAAGGTTTAAAAAAGGCACAATCAAATGTGCCAAATGCTGATATATAGACATAAGAGCTGATGATAAGATTTGAAAGGATGATGATTACTACTGGTCTAATTCATGGTTTCAGGGGAGCACAAGGGAAGAAAACACAGAAGTAGAAAGACTTGTGGGAGGATGTGAAGATAGCTGAGAACATAAAAATATGGACAAAACATTACTTCAGCCTTTCACAAAATGGAAGAATTAAGGACTTATAGTAAGTTGTGGGTATGAATGTCAAAGACCTGTATTGGGTGTTGGGGATGAGCTCCAGTTTGTA
This sequence comes from Zapus hudsonius, assembly GCA_004024765.1. Lineage (NCBI taxonomy): Eukaryota > Metazoa > Chordata > Mammalia > Rodentia > Dipodidae > Zapus > Zapus hudsonius. The sequence continues at coordinate 13,258 of PVHP010011386.1, read as the reverse complement.
GAGGACATGCAGTGGGTAGTGGCTGAGAGCTTCATTTGGCATGGGTTTTCTACAGGTGGAGGCACCAGTGTAGTTGAAATGGATTGAAGAGGAGGGATGGATGCAGAGGTAAATATGACTAACTGCAGATGTGCATTGGAACATCAAGACAGCAGACAAGAGGATGTATTTATTGGTAAAAGAGAGAAAAGGAAAGATGGCAAAATTGTCCTCATTTAAGGCAGAAAAGCCCTATGCCAACTGCAAAAGTTACTTAAGATGGCATCTAGACAGGAACATCTAAGAGTGTCTGTGGCATTGGTGTTGAAGAAAGAAGGAAGGCGTATTTGAGAGGTGGTTTGTAGCAAGTGGAACTAGGCCCTGTTGAGATTTAAGAATCAATGAGACACATGTGTTAAAACTGTAAAAGTGTAATTTTCATACAGGAAGGCTTCTGGGTGTTTTTTTTTTTTTTTGTGTGTGTTAATTTGTATCCTGCCATTTTACTGAAGGAATTAAATAATAGAAAACAAACAGCCAAAATGGGCATTGATCTCAACAGAGAATTCATAGAAGAGGAAACACAATGGCTAATTCTCATTTAAGAAAGTGTCCATCATCTTTAATCATCAGGGAAATGCAAATCAAAATAGCAATGAGATTCCACCTTACTCAGAATGGTAATCATTTAAAAATATCCAGCAACAATAGATGCTGTCAAGGATGCAGGGGAAAAGGGACCCTCATTCACTGCTAGTGAGATTATAAACTTGTACAACCACTATGGAAAGCAGTGTGGAGGCTCCTGAATAGGATGGATATAGAGCTAGCAATGGACCCAGCTATCCTGTACTGGGCATCAATCCATGAGATTTCATGCCTCGGCACAGAGACATTTGCTCAACCATGTTTGTAGTAGCTCAATTCATAATAGCTAAGAATTGGAATCAAATCAAATGCCCATCACTGGACAAATGGATATCAAAGTTGTGGGACATTTACACTATGGAGTTCTACTTGGTAGAAAGGAAAAGTGATGTGATGAAATTTAAATAAATGTGGGTGACTTGGAGCATATTCATACATAGCAAACTCACACAAGAACAGAGAGTTAAATGCCTCATATTCTCCCTCATATGCAGTTCCTAACCAATTTAACATCAAATTCTAAGCAAACAAGACAAGTGAATTGAGAAACTGTCAAAGGGGGTGGAAGGAATTTGGGGGGGGGAATGAGAAGGTGGGGGGACTTTTACAATAAGCTAAATTAATAATGAATCCATATCATAAAATCCTTACTTTCATACAGAAATCTATTGAGGAGGCTTTTGGCATCACCTGCTAAGAGGGGCCATGAATAGAATGGGAGGAAGCCTAACCCCAAGAAAAATTGCTCAGGCCTACAAATCTCTCTCCCAGTCATTAATTCCTTCTGTTACTGAGCCATTAATCAAAGAGACCCACAAGGTCATCAAAAGAAGCTATGTCAAAGCTCTTGAATAATGACTCCAGGCCAAATGTCAGACCCTATTGCTGAAGAAACTGTTGTGCTCAAGGAGTGAGACCCCCCACAGAGACCACCAGGTAGACCAAGTCTGATGGAAGCACATGAGGATCTTTATTAAAAACTCAAGCTCTGGCCACTATGCAGCACACACACTGGCACAGCAGTTGTGGGGAAGCAACTCTGAGCAGTTGCAAACTTGGTTATGTCAGGGCAAAAACCACAAGTGAGGACTTTCCAAACCTCTGCAGCTGTGGCTTTGTTGTGTCAGAATGACCTGACTGCAAGTGGCCAGGGGCCTTTCATCTTTATCTTTTGTTGGCTGAGTCTAGGGGTAGCAAGATATCTTTGGCACACAGACATGCTTTTATAAGAACATCTATTTGATCAGCTTTTAGCTAAGATAGAGGACTGAGCACAAAATGGAGTTCTTATGGCTATTTTGATCTTTTCATTCCCCCCTTTACTAGTGACTAAAAGAGGCCCAATCTTGAGTTATGGAGCAATATCATTGAGGGGCACTGTTTTATAGTGGGTTTTAACAATAAGTATGCATGGTCCAAATGTCAGTAGTAGCACTAGAATAATGAGCGGACTGAGCAGGGTGGAGATAAGAGTGGTCAGCCAAGGAGAAGAATTGAACCATGATTTAAACCAGCTTTGGTGCAACTCTTGTTCACATATTCATAGAAGCAACATTCTTCCATGAGAGCCACACAGAGACCCCCTTTTTGTAGAAGCAGTAAATCTAGGCCTCTGCAAATTTGAAGCACTAGATCTGAAAGGGAACTTCTTAGAAAGGCAGTAGCAGGGTTATAGCAGAGTCATCAAATTTGGTTAGGTCTGGCTGTGTAGCATTTAAAACATTATAAGTCTTTTTTAGGAGCAACATGAGTAAAGTATTTAAACAACTGGCATTATCATTTTTAGCAAGCATAAATATATACAGTAACAAATTATCTTTACATAAACATTTTGTTGTAATAAAGCATAGCAAGGAGAGATTGGACCAATACAGATTAATAATTATTAGGTAAGCATAACCAATGAGGACAATTCCTGGATTTTTATTCAAAGAATCTTAAAGGAAACAGTGGCTGGATAATCAGGGCCAGATAGAGGCAGAAGAAGTTATAAATTAATATAAGAGCTTAGTATTGCAAGCCTGCACCAGACAGGGGAGCCTAGTAATCTGAATCTTTATTGACATTATATTATTTTGTGGTTATATTTTCTTACTCGGTGTTTATGACCATATAGGTAGCCAAGATTAACAATGTATTATATTTTAGAGGTCAGTGATAGCTCTGCAGGAGAGACTCTTAGGTACCTGTGAAGAACATTGTGACTCTGCATGGTGTCATCTTCAAAGATAAGTCAAGGCAGTGCTGACCATGTGGCCTTTCCCTCTTTTGGGAAGCTTAGAGGACTGCTTTCCTCTTTTCTGACACTTCTGTTGCAGATACATTTATTTGGAGTCCATCTCTGAGTCTCCATATCCTTTTAAATCAAGAGGAGAGGTAACTTACCAGAGGCTAGAAGTGTCTCATAATCTCCTGTGGCCTTTGACCTGGGAGAAGGAACCAAAATATTGGTCATCCTTTTTTACTCCAATATTTCCAATTGGCTTTGACTCCTATATATGGCTATTAACCACTCAGAGAAATTTTATATCTGATTAGCAAAAGAAATTTAGTTAAAGATGTACAGAAAATGTCCGATTAATAAAACAGATCTGGTTAGAGAATGAAACACAAGTTTAAAATCATTTTGATTAACATTTAAGTTTAGTTGTCAGGTGACAGTATAAGTCATATATTGAACATAGAGAGCAGAAACATTTTATCTTTAGTTATAAGTATAGGCAGAACTTGTTAGAAGACAATATTTTATCAATAACTTTACATCAATTTAGTTGATCCAGAAATTATATGTCAGGAACAGATAAAATAGCACAGTATCAATTAATCTGAAAAGCTGAAAACAGATCAACAGAGATTAAGATCACTGTAAGTAATGAAGATTTTTTGAACATGAGGTTGTACCCTAAAGCAGAGAACATGTTCAGCTATCAATACATCTATAAGTAATCAACTTAAGATGCTAGAAATAAAGCAAGTATTTAAGTAAAACATTGACTGAGACTGTTTGATTTTTTATATTATTTAAGAATAGAACAAATCCCAGCTTTCTTTGAACTAAGCCAGCCTAATTTTAATATAAGTTACATACATTTTGACAGACATGAAACAATTTTATAAGTGAACACCCTAATCATTGACCCATTTTACAACTTAACACAAGGTACTATCTGTTTGTTATAATATATGAAGCTCACATAAATTATATCAACATTATTTGTACTTATCAAGTTTTCTTACAGCAGAAGAGTTTCCTCAGTTTTTTAAAAACAAAATCATCATTACTAAATTATTTTATAAGACTTAAATGATAACCACAGTGATAGATAACTGACAGAACCAGCAAGAGCAAAACAGGAACTATCCTAAAATTATAGCTTTTTTAAAATGATATTTGAACATATCTAATAATAAAACAACAAACCCATGATGGTACAGAACATTTACATTATGAAAGATAGAATTGGACATGGCAAAAATAGATTGGACCAATAAAAAATTTAAAACAAACATGGCAACATCAAATTCTATCTCCAAATTTGTAATTTTAATTATTAAGAAGTCTCCTGGAGTTTCAGTTTTGTCCCTCCAGTTTGGCTACTCACAATCTGGGAAAATTTCATCTGGTGCTGGTAGTTTTCCTTGGCAGCTATCCCATATTTCTGGCATTTCATTGGGTCTTCTCTGCAATCCAAGATTTATCCCCATGGCTCCATCAGGTCTCCATACAGACAATCTAACGTATCAGTTTCACATTGCACATGACCAAAAACATGTTGCAAATACTATGATTTCCTTTTCCTGCATTTGTTGTACTCAATAGAACCAGGTGAGCTACCAATTTTTTAATCCAGGGATAAGAAAGCTGACTTTGAAGAGCAGTAAACCTCCTTCAGCATTCAGGCCCCTTATTTTAAGAGTTCACATTTTTCCTGTTGTCCCCAAGTATATCATTGGTCCAGTCTTAGTGGCTGCAATCTCTCAAACAATTGAAGCTTAACAGGCAGAGCTTTTATCCCAGAGATTTTATTTTATTTTATTTTATTTTTCTGTGTCATATCCATTTGTTTACCTCAGTCCACTTTTCCATAAAGCAGCCCTGCACAAGTTCTCAGGACACAGGGGACAGAGAACAAGTCTCTTACGCAAACTGATTCTGGAAAACTCCCAACAAAGCTATTTCTTATCCTTGTAAGCATTGAGAACATATTTGTGGGGGACACCTGTATTGAACCATCACAGTCTGCCCTGAACCTCCAAATTAATAATTATACATGATGTAAAGCAAAACATATTTAGCTTAACTTTAAAAGTCCTGCAGTTTTACCCATCCTAATAAGTCTGATCAAAACTTTAAGTTTCAGTTTATCTATTTTGTCTTCTGGTCTAGTAAAAGTCTTAGCTAGTAGATTTACCCTCAGGTGTCAGAAAACAGATGAGAATACAGATCTGTATATATATTTATTTTTTGTTACTGTTTAAATTTATTTTTTCTTGACTGTCATATCTATTTCTTAAACTTTCTGTTTACATCTGTCCATACCATTATCCACATACTTTTACCTTAAAATCTATGTGACCATTCTGTAATCTCTTTCAATCATCAAATATTTAACATCCAACATTAAAATTTCCCTTTTAGTTTATCATTTTAATCAGCTTATCTCACAAATACCATCAAAACTTTTATTAAAGCAAAGTTTTTTGGCATGACCAAATCACACATTGGTCCCATTTTTAATATTATTTTAATATATTTTAATTTAGATATTTTATTCCCAATTAGTTGAGGATACTCCTCAGTGGCACTATGAATATTTAGCTAACCTCTGCGAGAAAGACAATGTTTACAGAAACTTTCAATTGATCTATTTTTTCTAAGCTCAGGACCCTGATATTTTCTGTTTGCAGTTTCCAAGGTTTAGCAAGGAAGGGAATACCAGGAAGGCTGAGCCATCAGGATTATGCTCAGGGGTGGGCTCTGAGCCTGAGATTAACAGGCTCTGGTATCCCCCCACAGGAGAGGGAGGGGTAGAGAGGACAAAGCAGTAGTCACAGTGGCAGCTGGAACTCTGAAAAGACCCCAACAGGTGTGCAATTTTAGTCCTCTCTGGTCTCTCGTGTCCATTTTGGATCTGTCTCTGTGTGTAATTTTTCATTTTTTTTTTCATTTTTAAATAAATTTCCAGCCTCAGTTTTCATCCAGTTTGTACAGACCAAGAGAGACAAAAGAAACTTTGAAATGAATATATCACTTTTCTTAGCGCTAAAGACCATAGAAGAATGAAGGTTGGCATTTTTAGAATTAGCATAGAGACAGAAGCAGTTTTAGTGAAATATCCCCTCAGATCTGTCCCAAGTATTTTTTACATTAAATTTAGAGGCCTTTGTATAAACTTGTAGAGAGACTTTAAACTTGATTTTTTTTTCTTTCCTTATTTAAACCTTTCTCTAGCACCAGGCTGTGGAGTGGTAAAACTCCCCAATTGCTTAATCAGCACCGTTTCCCCCTCCCCTTCTGTGACCTTGGGTCTAGCCAATTTCAGGCAACCAGTCTATCATTTTTTATCTTCCTCTTCTGGCAGGTATGTGGGGTTGGGGGATTCTGGCCTTGGAGTTTTTGATATGTCTCTAGCAAACTTAGAGTGCGTGTGTGAGTGTGTGTGTGTGTGTGTGTGTGTGTGTGTGTGTGTGTGTGTGTATTTTGGTGACGGAGAGGTTTGAATTTTCTTAAAACATTAGAGTAGCTCCCTGACAGGGAATCTTGCCTTTTTCCTGTCTAAAACATTTTGTTTTGAGACAGACAAAAGTGGAAGCTCCTGTTAAGGAGGAAGGAATCACAAGATGGGTGGCTGTAACTAATCATAAGCCTGTTAACAGAAGTACAGGGAGAGGAGATGAAATCCTTTCTTAAAATTCTTGTTTTCCTTATAGAAATTTATTTTGCAGCCTCAAGGCTATGAGCCTCATATATACACATGCATGCACATTCATTTATCATTTATTCAGAAGTCGTGAATTCCTATTTTAAATTCTTAATTTATCTAAAAACTCCGGAGACAAAACCAAGAACTAATATAATCTCAGACTCCTATCAAGGCTTTTCCTAGGAGATCAGAGCCATTGGAGAGATTCAAAATAAAAGAGCAGAAGAGAGAAACAAACATAGAACATAACACAGGGGTCCAAAAAACAGTGGACAGTTTTAATGTCCCGCTAATGTCCTGGACAGGAGCTCCTATGCCCCATCAGGCACCTCACTGTCCCCAAGAGGGATCCCACAAAACCAAAACCAATTGTCAAAGACAGAATCAAGTGTCAGGAAAAGGATTAACTCCCTGAGACAGAAAACCAAGTGTCCAAGACAACCAAGTGTCTTAGGCAGAACCAAATGTCACAGAACGGACCACTTACCTCTTAGAGAACACCAAGTGTCTGAGACAGAACCAAACAAGAGTACTAAATGTCCACAACAGGAACAAGGAAACAAAAACGAAACCAAGACCAAATGTCATAGAAAGAAATCTCTTCCCATGACTTTCCAGAGACTTCCTTAGATGGATGCTTGCTGGGTTCTTTTGGTGTGGTAGTTCACTCTGACCATCAATCAAGCCAAAGGGTCACCTGGGAGCCTTGAGTCCTGGACTGCCTCAGGTGTGCACCTCCTGAGCGGCCTTCCGGCCCTGTAGTCCCAGTGAAGGTCCAACTTCAGAATTTGGACATGCAATTCCATCTCATGCTAGGGCCTCTAAAAATGTTGAACCCAGGAACCAAAGAAAAGACCACAGGCTCCAATTTAGGCCAAATTGAAGCAAGCTATATTTGTGTACACATGAGCTGGCCAGAGGCTGTCTCACCCAAATGCAGGGCTCAGGAGACTAGCAGCCAACAAAGGAAACAGTGTGTTTTTTTTTTTTTAATCTCGAAAACCTCAGAGCATTTCTATAAGGAATTTATCAAACAGGAGTGCAATTAAGCAGGACTTACAGAGCTGAAATAGTGCAGTTAGCTGTAAATTCTATATGAGTCAAAATAACTAGATAACTTCTTCAAAGCACAAGCAACTTTTAAGACATGCTTATCCTTTATCTGTGCAGTTGTGTCTGTTCTGTCTGTTTCTCAGGAAGACACTCTCCCCTAGTATAAATTATCCTCTCTGTCTTATCTTCAAGGACTTCTTTCTCTAAGGCTTTCTGGGATTCTTTGGTTACCAAGGAGGGAAAAGTTTGGCCTCCTATAGTTAACTCTTTTATAACTTTTAGCCATTAATCCTCTTGCTTCATTGGTATTTTTGTCCTCTGGAAGGCCTGGGTTGTCTCAAGGTCTGGGAAGAGTGATTACATAGTCAGGTGGGGAGATTTATGGAGGGGTAGAACACACTCAGAGAAATTCAAGCAGGTTTAGGATACAGCCATATCAAGCAGAACTTTGTTGCAAAAAATGATTTCTAATTCCAGGATGGTGCTTGTCTGGTTCACCAGTGTAGACGTTCTTGCAGGCACAGAGGAAAGTGCAGGAGTCAGCGCTGCCAGAGCGGTTGCATGGGAGTAGGATGAGTAAGCAGGTGGTATGGCAAGGAATTCTTCTTCCATGGAACTTTCCTGTAAAACAGGTTTCACAGGTGGCTTTCTTTTACTGAAACCAAAAGGTTGCTAGCTCGGGAAGCAACCTCAGGGAACTGAGTAATCATTAGATCCAGGGGAGTAGACAACGGCTTCCCCATGATGAGTAACAGAATCACACAGACAAGACAAATAATAGTTAAAAAGGACTGAATAATACGTTCTTGCGGGGTGCAAAAAACAAAGTCAAATTATGACGATGGCCTCTGGCCAGCTGATGGGAGCAACCCACTTCGTCTCTCCCCCCCCAAAAAAAAAGAGTTACTGATGGACTTGCCTCCCAAACAGATGGACAAGTGTCCCAGATGAGGGTCTGGGTGCCCCTCCAGAAGGCTCTGAGCCATCACTCAGGACCCTGGGAGTGCAACCCCCTGGTGCGTCCACCTTAGCCGCTTTTGCTCACCAACCAAGTACAGATTGAGGATGGTTTCAGAAAACTGAAAAGTGAAAGTAAACTGATCAGCATGAAAAAAGGAAGAAAAAAAATTACCGATAATTGAGATCCTTCAGGTTGGGGTCTCTGGGTTAGTGAGGGATCCCAGATGAGCCCCCAAATATTGTGCCCAAGTAGTGAGACCCCCACAGAGACCACCAGGGAGACCAAGTCCAATGTAAGCACATGAGGATCTTTATTACAAGCCTGAGCTCGGGCTGCTATCCGACACACACACTGGCACAGCAGTTGTGGGGAAGCGACTCTGAGCAGTTACAACCTTGGGTAGTCAGGGCAAAAACCATAAGTGAGGACTTTCCAAACCTCTGCAGCTGTGGCGTGGTTGTGTGAGAATGACCTGACTGCAAGTGACCAGGGGCCTTTCATCTTTATCTTTTGTTGGCTGAGTCTAGGGGTAGCAAGATATCTTTTGGAACACAGACATGCTTTTATAAGAACAGCTGTTTGAGATCAGCTTTTAGCTAAGATGGAGGACTGAGCACAAAATGGAGTTCTTATGGCTATTTTGATTTTTTCAAAACCACAGAGTGTTGTCACACAATACCAAGAGACCCTGCTAGATCCAGGATGGTAACCAGCTCCCAGATGGTAGTAAGTATAGCACTGGAAGGTGTTGCATGAGCTGCCAGGGAAATTAGTCAAGGATATTTGGAGAAAGCAGGGACCAGTGATGTAAAATACAGACTGATGTCATGAGAATGCTGAACACACTGCTTTATGGAAGAGACCAGCAAGTCAAGAAGTGTTCATGTGTGCAATAGTGGCCCCAAACCTAGGTGGATAATCAATGGCTTACTGATTGGCTAAGAGATCTTCTCAGGAGAACGGAATCTTTAACTAGAACTGGAATCCATGGTAAAATCTTATGAGGAGCAAGAACCTGGGCAACAAGGAGAAATTCCCACTACCAGAGAGCTACAGAGAGGCTATATGCATTAGAATCTGGCCAATTTTCAATGTTTGTCTCATTTAACCTATACTGATCTCACTCTCCATCGTGATTCTCTTTCTATTTTTCAGAAGGCAGTGAGAGTCATGGACAACCCAATTCCACCAACAAGACATGGGATGAAGGCTGACATCCTGGCAGGAGATGAACCACCCCTGGGCAATCATATAGGGCCCAGATGAACCCTATGAAAAAGTGACAAGATAAACAAGAGAACTACCACCACAGTAAGTCAGATAACCCCTGAAGAATGGAGAAAACCTCCACATATACCCAACACAATCCAAAGAAAAATCCAGAGACACTTAAGATCTCAGCAATAAACATACTTAAAACTCACCCACTATGACTGAGGTAACTGAGCAGAAGAGGGTGTGGAAAGATTGCAAGAGCCATAGTGGGGGAGAATATCCAGAGACTTTACCCCCCTCTCAACAACAACACACAAAGGAGAAAAAAAAAACTGGTTACCTATTGTGCTATTCATAACCTCCTACCTCATGGACCGACTCAGTATGCCCACTGAGGAGGGCCCCCAGTAGGTTGTGGACAGGTTGGAGGGAAATGCACATTCCACCATAAGATTTGCTCATAAGATGTATCTAATTATTGACAATAAATATGTAAAAAATAATATTAGCATAAAAATATAAAAGTGGTTAAGTTGATAAGATAATGAATTGATAATGTCTTGGGTTGAGAGCAAGATATCACTAGGTGTGAGGCCAACTGAATATTAGGAGTATTTTCTGGGATGTGGAAATTACCTTGAGGACACTGCCAACAAGGTGGTAAGAAAACCCAGACCCAGGCAGTAAAAGTGTCAAGATTCAATGTCAAGGAATGTTCTGTGTTGCTCTTTTCCAACTTTGTTCTATTATTTTCTTTTTCTGTTTTCAGATTTTATGAGTATGTTGGGCTTTTGACTTGCTTTCAAAATTAGTTTACCAGAACCATATATTGAATTAATCATTGTCATAGGCTAAGATTTTAAGTTTTAAATACTTAGACATGTACTTAGCAAGTATTTAAAAGTCAGATGACAAAATCTGGATTACAGCTCACTAATAGCATACTGCTTAGCTTGTGGAAAGATGTTATATTTGATACCAGTACTGAGTTTAAACACTGTTTTTTTTTAAGCCAGATTCCAGATTTGAGTGTCAGATCACAAATCAAGAACCAAGCTCTGTAACCAGATGACCCCCTTCAGTTCAATACCCATAGTTCTACCTTCCAGACTTTGGGAAATTACCTCCTCTGCCTGTATTAGAGTCAGCATAAGACTGGACAAAAGCAGTTGATTTTCCATGGAACTGTGCTTGGTATTCTATAATTCCATCTGCATACATCATTGTATATTTTTCATATGCATCATATATCAAATAGGTACCATAGTACAAATATAGACAGAGAATCAATAGTTTAATCCGGATAAAGCTCTAGTGATTATATCTATGTGTGTATTTGTGTTTATGTAGTGTATGTGTGCAGTGTATATGTATACACTACACACATACATTTTTAGTAATAAGAAAAAGCTACCATAATTTAAAGAGAAATAGCCAATACAGGTCAAAAAGTCTTTCACCACTTTTATCAATTCCATCAATTAGAACTTTGTGAAAGAAAAAAATATCTTTTGGGCTGGAGAGATGGCTCAGCAGTTAAGGCACTTGCCTTCAGTGCCTAAGGCCCTGGGTTCAATTCCATAGTACCCACATAAGCCAGACCCACAAGGTGGTGGCCTTGGTGCGCTCTCTCTCTCTCTCTCTCTCTCTCTCTCTCTCTCTCTCTCTCTCTACCTCTGCTTGAAAATAAATAAAATATTTTAAAAAAGAAAAAATTATCTTTTCTGGAAAGTTAAAACTAGCAATCATTTGAATCTTCCTTGCGTGTGGGAGTGTGTGTATACTTGTATGTATGCGTGTGCATGAACTTGCATATGTACATAGGTATCCACAAGTGTGCACATGTGGGGGTGTGTACATTCATTTGTGTGTGCATATGTGATTAACCCTGCATCAAAGTTTCCTTTGGGAGTTTACAACAATGCCAGTTGTTAAAACAAAGGTTATGACTGATGGGGAACCATGTCAGGATGCCCAACACACAGAATGTGTGTGGGACAGGGGAATGTTCTCGTAAAATAGGCTGGCACAGACAGTGCTGCTGTATTAATTAAACCCAATCTGATTTTTTTTGTTTTACAGTCTTCTTTATGCTTATGTTTTGCTTAAGGTTCAAAATTGACAGAAAGTGCTTGCAGTTGACTTAGATGAAGGCACCCTTGCTGCTAACTGTAGAGATGATGGTGAAAGGAACAGTCACACAGAAAAGTTGCTAATTTCCCTATTAGAGTGGGTTAATCATTCTACCTGACTCTTCAATGCTCTAAAGATATTATAATTTTGTGATGGCAGGAGAATGGATGCCAAGGTTGAATAAATGTCCTTTTGACTTTGGCACTCAGAATTCTGTCCTTGTCAGATGTTTGATGGAGAGGAGACTGGTGGTGACATGGCATAGCGAGAGTGAGTGGGAATCTCCAGGCACGAACCAGTCACTTTCATCACCTAATCTCTCCATTGAAGTGGGCCACAGCACCTTGCCCTGCTGGGAAAGTGAGGCTGTTTCCCTAAAGCAAACAACGTCATAATAATCTTCAGGTTTCCTGGCTCTGTTGGTTTGCTATACACTCTGACTGTTTCAGCGATTAGTCTTAGCTTGTCAAACTACAAATTGTTTTCAGCTTGCTCCTCTTGGGGGTGTGTTTTTGGTGCATCCCTCTCAGAAGACATGCATGCACTAATCTTGTCTTGCACATGTGGACTACCTCCGTTTAATGTTTCCTCGGTTACATGAAGATCTTCAGAAATAATGTCTTATGTCTTACTGCTGAATGAGGTCGAAGTTCATTCTGAAACTTATCACATGAGTTAATTTCTACTGTCTCATGTCCTCGATGCTTCAAGTTTGTTTAGTTCTGCTTGCTGACAAAATGCTTTGCATCTCTCAACATTTCTGCTTTTTCTGCTCTCAGGTTAATTGTTAAATGTCATACACATTACAAGTACATGAGTTCATCATGGAGAAGGGAGACATTATTCAGATTTCTATTTCATAAGGCACTTCTAACATTAGCATCAAATAAACTATAAAACGTTTTTTACAGAAAGACTATAAGATACCATCCCTAGTTTTCTGTCAGAAGTATGTATTCAATATAGTTAAATTAAATTGTTTTATTCAGATTATTATAATATTCTTGATACTACTTTTTGACATATATATGTTGGAACCTCAATCCCAATTAGAATTTATATAGTAAGGAAGATAATCATACTGTACATCATATTATTTTTAAATTCTAGAATAGGGCTTCTATTCTATTTTTATTTAATAATAATTTTATACTTAAAGTAAACATTCAAAAGTAATGCTTCCAAGATGCAGAAATGAACAGTACAAAGAATGCTCGTGTATCTTCTGTCCAAATTCAACTTTTATTCAATATTGTTAACAGTTTTCCCAATTGGCTTTTTTTGTTTGTGTACCTGAGCTGTATTTTCTCTATCAATTGAAACTAAGGTGCTTATATCAACACAT
>PVHP010011385.1:22760-36077 GCA_004024765.1 Zapus hudsonius | reverse complement strand
GGTATGTTACAGAAATTGTGCCTACTTCAGAAGTCAAAACTGACCTGAAGAATAAAGGCAATTCTCAAGGTCATTTTCCAAGAAAGTTAATTTCATTCTCCCGTTGGGTTTTCCACCAGGTCATTGTTACTAAATAGGACCCAGCAGACTCAGCTAAACACAGACCTGATCGCATTCCTGCAGAAGCACTGTCTGGGAGAAGTCTGTATCCTGAATGCCACTGAATGGGTTAGAGAACACGCCTCTGGCTACATCAGCAGAGAGGCCCCTGTTTCTCCCAGTGAAGGTGGAGCCCAACCACTCGACCTCCTCTTTACTAGACTCTGGATCTACAGCCATCACATCTACAACAAAAGCAAAAGAAAGAATATTCTAGAGTGGGCCAAGGAGCTTTCCCTGTCTGGTTTTAGCATGCCTGGGAAACCTGGTGTTGTTTGTGTGGAAGGCCCACAAAGTGCTTGTGAAGAATTCTGGTCAAGGTTTGTTTTCACATATTTTATATATCATGCCAATAGTTGAAATTTGAGAGAAGATACTAGAGATGTGGAGATCAGGGGTATATCTTCACAGATATGCTTCAGTCTCAAGTCAGTGGATGAGGCAGAAATAACATATGGTCAACATTACTACCTCAGGTCACTCAGAAGCCATTTTAAGCCCCTCCCCAGGATGCTGCCTAAGATCCAGTGATTTCCATGGATCTGGTTCTTCCCTCATCTACTAATGCTAGGTTTTTTGTTTTTTTTTCTTTTTAAATATTTTATTTATTTTTCAAGCAGAGAGAGAGAGAGAGAGAGAGAGAGAGAGAGAGAGAGAGAGAGAGAGAGAGAGAGAGAGAGAGAGAACACCAGGGCCACCACCTTGTGGGTCTGACATATGTGGGTCCTGGGGAATTGAACCCAGGGCCTTAGGCACTGGAGGAAAAGTGCCTTAACTGCTGAGCCATCTCTCCAGCCCCAATGCTAGAAGCTTTTATCCTGTGAAACAAGGACTTAAGGCAATAATTGTGAAAATCTATGAGTTTGCAGATGGAACTATGACCATTTGATTAGTATAAATACATGGGAAGCTTGACAAATGGCTCACTCAGTAATGTACTTGCTGCTCATGCATGAGAGCCTGGTTTTGGATCCCCATCACCCACATAAAATCAGGTGACTGCTGAGCCCTTTACGCCCAGCTCTGGGGAAGCAGAGAAAGGAGTATCCCCAGTGTTTGCTGGCCTTCTAGTTTGTCTAGCCAAGCTTTAGGTTCAGTAAGACCCCGGTCTTAGAAAAGTAGGTGGAGGGCAACTGAGGAACACACTAGATACTGATCTGGTCTCCACACACAAGAGCATACATGTGTACATATGCTCAGATGCATGTGAACACACACACACACAAACCTTGTGGGATGAGAGTATAGCTTACTTATTGGAAAAGGCACTGATGATTTTGTTTTATAAATTCTTTTTATTTATTATTTATTTTTTTATTTTTATTATCCATAATGAGATAAATTCAATGAACAAATAATGAGTTGTTATCCTCATTTCCCCAATGCCCCTCTTCCCTAACCCAATCATCTGAATATCCTCCTCCGTGGGCAGTCTGGATCAGTCTATGTGGTAGGGGATTATGGATATCATAGGAGCCAGCCCAGTTCCATCCGCCTTAGTGCTATGTTACTGAGAGGGGCAATGTCTCTGGATGTTCTCCCCCACCATGGCTCTTACAATCTTTTCACCCCCTCTTCTGCTTAGTACCCTGAGTCATGGTGGGTGAGTATTAAGGCTTTGTTTTATAAATTCTGTTTTCAGGATTTTAGAATATATGTTTTGAAATTTCCCATTTTAATTCCCCCCCCCCCATGGTGGCATACACCTTTAATTCCAGCACTTGGGAGGCAGAGGTAGAAGGATCGCCATGAATTCCAGGTCAGTCTCGACTATAGTGAGACCCTACCTCAAAAAAAAATGGTTTTTTTTTTCAGACTCAGAAAATTAAATTGGAAGAGAATTTTAATTCGCCACCGAGAAGACATTCCTTTTGATGGTACTATGGAAGAAATGGAAAGACAAAGAAAGTTTCCCAATTTTGAAGAAAAAGTGTTTGGTGCTAATGGACCCAGAGGAACCCACATGGACTTTGGTCAGCTCTACCAGTTCTTAAATGTCCAAGGGTGTGGGGATGTCTTCCAGATGTTCTTTGGTGTGGAAGGACAGTGACTGAGCAGAAGAGGGGTTGAATCTATTTTCTTTCTATTTTGAATCTATTTTGGTCTTTTGATTTTTTTTCCCCCAATTTTTTTTTTTTGTTTGTTTTTCGAGGTAGGGTCTCACTCTAGTCCAGGCTGACCTGGGATTCACTATGTATTCTCAGGGTGGCCTTGAACTCACGGCAATCCTACCTCTGCCTCTCTCTCTCCCTCTCTCTCTCAAATAAATAATAAATAAAATGTTTTAAAAAAATTCTGTGCAAAGTAGTTTATCCTCTATCTATCGTATGCCTCGATCACCTGGTCCCTTTCGTGGCCTCTGGGGATGGAATCCAAGCTGTGAACACACAACTAGCTGGTCTGATCCGTAGCAGCCGTGGAGGAGGAAGCAGCATTTTTGGGGGCCCATCCAGTCCCCATTCTTCTTAGGATGACTCCACCACATCCCTGGATACGGGGAAGGGGACCACCGACCCAGGTCACGCCGACGCGCGGTCACTCACGCGTCCCGAGAGGGAGCCCCCAGCGCCCCTGACAGTCTTTGGCGCCACGGTCCCACTGCTAGAATCTCATTGGCCAGCCGCGACGTCACTACTACGGGCGTGGCTTTCATTGTGACGTAGCCTGCGGTGGGTGGCTATAACCCGCAGGAGGCGGGAGCGGAAGTGGGACGGCGGAAAGGAGGGCCCCGTGCGGGAAGGTGTTACCATGTACCCCCTTCCGGTGCCCAGAACCGGAAGTTGTAGTCCGGCGGGGGCCGCTTCGCGTGTGCGGACGGACAGCGCGGCCGCCACTGCCACCATGGGCGGCAAGAACAAGCAGCGGACCAAGGGGAACCTGAGGGTGAGGATGAGGGCCCGGGGCGGGAGGACGGGGCGGTCAGGTCACCGTCCAAGGCGCGGCGCGCTGACCCCGGCCGGCCGCGGCCCCGGTGCCGGGGCTCTCTGCTCGCTCTCGCCCTGTACGTGCCCCGCTTTACCAGGACACGCGTTTACAAACTGCTGCTCTTTATGCTCCAAGGGATGCTACCACGGATTTAGTTTGTTTGTTTTTTTTTTTTTTTTTTGGTAATGCTTGAGCAGTTTTATGAGAATGCTTGTTTCCTCCCTGTTTTCATTTTGTATATATCTATGTATCTGTCTATCATCTATGTATCTGGCTATCATCTATCATCATCTATCTATCTATTTATCTATTATCTATTTAATCTACAGAGAGTAAGAAGAGTATGGATGCATCCGCGCCTCTGGCCACTGCAAACAAATTTCAGATGCATGTGCTGCTTTATGCATCTGGCTTTATGTGGGTCCTGGGGATTTGAACCAAGGTTGGCAGGCTTTGCAAGCAAGTGTATTTAACCACTGAGTAGATCATCTCTCCAGCCCCTGTATATTTAATTGCTATGTTTGTAGATGATAGCATTTTAAAAGTACTTGAGATTAGACATAGTGTTTTGTTTACCCCCATTCGGGTGTGTTTTATAACCATCTGGATGAATCACAGCCAGTTGTTTTTGCTTCATTTATTATTATTATTATTGTTGTTATTTTAGCTTTTTTTTTTTTTTTTTTTTTTTTTTTTTTTTTTTTTTTTTTTTTTTTTTTTTTTTTTTTTTTTTTGGTTTTTCAAGGTAGGGTCTCGCTCTAGTCCAGGCTGACCTGGAATTCACTATGTAGTCTCGGGGTGGCCTTGAACTCACGGCAATCCTTCTACCTCAGCCTCCCGAGTGCTGAGATTAAAGGCTTGTGCCACCACGCCCGGCATTATTTTAGCTTTTTAAGGCAGGGTCTTGCTCTAACCCAGGCTGACCTGGAATTCACTATGTCGTGTCAGGGTGGCTTCAAACTCGCAGTCATCCTCCTACCTCTGCCATCCAAGTGCTGGGATTAAAGGTGTGTGCCACCACACTGGGCTCTAAATTTACTTTAGAAAATATATTTATCTAAGGGGGCGGGAAAGAGAATGGGCATGTCAGGGCTTGGTTCCACTGAAAATAAATGACAGATACACATGCTACTTTGTGCATCTGGCTTTATGTAGGTACTGGGGAATCAAACCCAGACCAGAAGGCTTTGTAAACAAACACCTTTAACCATTAAGCCATCTCTCCAGCCTGTTTTTGCCTAATTTAGACTTACTAATTATTTCCTTATGATAAGGCTGGTTAAACAACTTTGGACTCAAATGCTTCATATGGTATCTTTCCAGTGCATCACACAAAGGATACAGAATGCTTTTGTTTGTTACATAATTAGTATTTGCTTAAGATTCTCCATTGGAACGCTATCTTTTTCCTTTGGCTACTAACCAATAATATGTGGAGCAGGAGTCTGAATTGGATGTTTTGTTCTACACATTTCCCTCATAACTTGAGCACCCTTACATGACTCTTCCTGGAATCACCTATTACTATGGCAATTGAAAAACTTGTATTTAATAGTGGCAGTAATGCATTACTTTTGTAATTTATTTATTTATTTGCAAGGAGAGAGAGAGAGGAGAGAGACAGAGAGAATAGGTGCGCCAGGGTGTCTAGCTGCTGGGAATGAACTCCCAGGTGCTTGGGCCACCCTGTGCATCTTGCTTTATGTGGGCACTTGGGGAATCGAGCAGTTTTTCAGGCGTTGTAGGCAAGTGCCTTAATAGTTGAGCCATCTCTTCAGCCCTAGTTACTCTTTTTAAAAATATTTTTATTTATTTGCAAGGAGAGAGAGAGAGAGAGAGAGAGAGAGAGAGAGAGAGAGAGACTGAGTGAGCATATCAAGAGCCTTCTGCCACTGCAAATGAACTCCAGATACATGTGCCACTTTGTGCATCTGGCTGTATGTGGGTATTGGGGAATTCAACCTGGGCTGTCAGACTTTGAAAGTTCTGAATGTAACCTTAACTTCTTTAGTAGTAACTAGTTTTTATTGTTTCCTAATAAAATTTTATAATTGATATTATGTGTAAAATTCTGATAGCCTAATGAAATCATATTGAGTTGTATTAAAATTCATTAATATACTTTATAACTTTATGTAATAATATTGAGAAAGATGAACTGAATCTTAGTTCCTTTTAACAAGTTTTTTTTAACAAGTTTTTATATATTTATTTAGAGACAGGTTTTTGCTGTGTATCTCAGGCTGGCCTGGAGCTTACTGTGTAGCCCTGATTGTTCTGGAATTCATGGCAATCCTCCAGCCTGGGCCTCCTGAGTATTGGGATCACAGGTGTTCATCATCATACCTAGCTTAATATGTTTTAATGTAGTCTTTTTTTGTAATTGGTTTTAAATGTTACAGTTTGAAAAAAATTGTAAATCAGGTCATCATTTTAATTTCTGGTCACTCAGTTCAGCTTAGAAAGTAGGCAGATCATTCCTTGGCAGCGATTGTTCCAAACCCAGTTTAGTTATTACCACCCATTTGGATAACCCTTTCCAAACATCCCTGCAGAGAAATGAAGGAGGTGTGGTATACTTGAGCTTAGAGTTCCTTGATAATCAAGCAAGTATTGTCCTCCTAGTTGACAGTGAATAAATTAATATCTTTTATTGTTTCAAATTTTTTTTTAAAAAAGATTGCTTACTCTTTTTAAAAAATATTTTATTTATTCATTTTCTTTCTTTTTTTATTTTATTTATTCATTTTTCAAGCACACACACACACACAGAGAGAGAGAGAGAGAGAGAGAGAGAGAGAACACCAGGGCCACCACCTTGTCGGTCTGGCTTATGTGGGTCCTGGGGAATTGAACCCAGGGCCTTAGGCACTGAAGGCAAGTGCCTTAACCGCTGAGCCATCTCCCCAGCCCATATTTATTCATTTTCAAGCAGAGAGATGAGAGAGAGAGAGAGAGAGAGAGAGAGCGCACCAGGGCCACAACCTTGTGGGTCTGGCATATGTGGGTACTGGGGAATTGAACCCTGGGCCTGAGGCACTGGAGGCAAGTGCCTTAACTGCTGAGCCATCTCTCCAGCCCTATTGTTTCAAATTCTTGTTTTCTCTTCAACAAACTTCATAACTTGTTGATCTGGGAGACTGATGTATTTTCATCAAACCACTGGCTATGCTTCAAAATAAAAGAGTGTATCTCTCATTTTGGCAATTATATTTACTTTTGTGTCTATAATAATGTCATTTTAGTCCAAAGTGGTTACACTAACCTTTGTGGAAATGAACATATCTGCTCTTGGAGTGTGGGTCCGTAGATTACTTAGGGAGTTATTGCACACATCAACTTCCTGTTTATCCATGGAGCTGTGTGGACAGTCTTGGGATAGTGGTGAGCGGACGAGAGGAAGAACTCTTGGGAGACACTTGGAGTGAAGAGCTCGTTTATTAGATTGGGGAGGGTTGCTTTTATTTAGAAGGAAAAGGAGAGGCAGGGGCATAAACAGCAAGGGGATTGGCAGGGGCAGGGTGGCCTGTGGATGTCTTATGAAAGGATTGTTAGGGACCAGCTGCATAGATAAGCCAGGGGGACTTTTTTGTTGCCTGGGCCTTGTTATCACCTTATAGCTGAATTATGTGAACTTCAATAAACTCAGGTCTTGAAGTG
Organism: Zapus hudsonius; assembly: GCA_004024765.1. NCBI lineage: Eukaryota > Metazoa > Chordata > Mammalia > Rodentia > Dipodidae > Zapus > Zapus hudsonius. The sequence goes on along the minus strand of PVHP010011385.1, from coordinate 29,333 downwards.
TCTGGACTTAACACGGTTTGCTGGAGCCCAACAGGTGTCTGGAGTTTAGGGAGGGAAGGAAGGAGACAGCTGAACTCCTGCCAGTCTCAGGATGAGATAGTTGAGGTTTCAGGCCAGTCCCAACTTTCCTTTGTCCTCTGAGCCTCTCAGCAGGCTCACACATTGGAGAACTCAGTTTCAGGATATCTGTCATTAGGCGTCTCCCATGATAATTGCTGAAAAATATTCATTAAATGAATGTATGAATGAAGAGCTTGGACCAACATTAATTTTACATGATCACATTACATGTATATGTACTGTTAGTATAAAATTGGGGAATTAAAAAAACACTTTATTTGCAAGGAGAGATAGAGATAGAGATAGATAGAGAAAGAGAGAGAGAGAGATTGAGAGAGAGAGAGAATGGGTGCTCCAGGGTCTCTAGTCTCTGTAAACGAGCTCCAGATGGATGCGCAATCATGTGCTTCTGGCTTTACATGGGTACTGCGGAATCGAATCCGGTTCAAGATCATTTTTGATGGGCTCTTGGTGACAGAAATAGTTATCTCTGAGGAACATTTGGCGGGGGTGGGGGGAAGGAGTTGGTAGTTTTTTTCTGATAATAATTGTTAAGAAGTTAATAAAATGAACTTTTGAACTCTGACATTTTCCTCCTTGCTTTCTTACCAGCCTTCAAACAGCGGCCGGGCTGCAGAGCTCCTTGCCAAGGAAAGGGGAACAGTGCCTGGATTCATTGGCTTTGGAACATCTCACAATGACCTAGGCTATGTGCCTGCTGTCCAAGGAGCTGAGGAAATAGATAGTCTCGTGGATTCTGATTTCCGGATGGTTCTGCGGAAGCTTTCCAAGAAAGATGTCACCACAAAGTTAAAAGCAAGTTTCTTCTTTTCACAAAAATGATTATCTTCCCTCCTACCCCCACCCTGAGGTAGGGTCTTAGTCCAGCCCAGGCTGACTTGGAATTCACTATGTATTCTCAGGGTAGCTTCCACCATGTCTGCCTGCCTTTTGTTAAAACAAATATCATTAGAATTTTTTGTGTAAAGAAAAGTGAACAATAGTTTATTATTGATTCATTCTTTTATATTTGTATTTCTGACTAATAACTTAGGCACAGTTATCATTGATCTTTATGGGTGAATTAGGTTATTATTATTATTATTATTATTATTATTATTATTTTATTTGAGGTAGGGTCTCACTCTAGCCCAGGCTGACCTGGGACTCACTCTCTAGTTCCAGGCTGGTTGTGAACTCACAGCAGTTCTACTCATGTCTCCTGAGTGCTGGGATTAAAGGCGTGTGTCACCATGCCTGGCTAGGTTATTATTTCTAACCTTTTTGAACCACTTTAAGATTTTGGTTATATAGCTATTTCAGTAGGGAATATAATTTTTATTTCTTAGCTTCATTTATTCATTTGGCAGCATCTCTTTGTAGCTTTGGCTGATGTGGAACTTGTGGCAATCCTCCGGCCTCAGCCTGTAGAGTGCTAGGATTATAGACATGAGCCATCATGCCTGGATATTTTTTATCTATTTTGCATGTGTGTGTATATGTTTGTATTTACAGGTATGTGCAAATGAACGTGTGTGCATGTATGTGTGGAGGCTGGAGGACAACCTTGAGTGTTGTACACCATCCACCTCTTTTTGAGTCAGCGTCTCTCATTGGCCTGTGAGTGCTAAGGATCCTTCTGTCTGCCTTCCCAGTGCTGTGATTACATGCACATGCTACCACACCAGCTTTTTAAACAATTACTTGTTTGCGCAAGAACAAGAGAGAGAGAAGGCCGGATAGACAGATTTTGGGCATGCCAGGGCCTCTTGCTGCTGCAAACAAACTCCAGATGCATAAGCTACTTTGTGTATATGGCTATATATAGGTTCTGGGGAATTGAACCCAGGCTTGCAAGCTTTGCAAGCAAATGCCTTTAACCACTAAGTCATCTTCCCAGCCCACACAACATTTTTATGAGTCACAGGGATCAAACTTGGGTCCTAATGCTTGTAACTTAAGCACTTTTCCCACTGAATTATCTTTCCATCCTATGCTTTTTATTTTATTTTATTTTTTTAAGGGTCTTACAGCCTTGTCTAAGATAGTCTGAAACTCCTGGGTTTAAGTGATCTTCCTATTTCAGTGTTTGAGTAACTGACTATATAGATGTATGTCACTATGCCTAGCTTGATCCTTTAATTTTTTAAACAGTACTTATTTATTTGTGTGTGTGTGTGTGTTTGTGTGTGTGTGTGTGTGTGTGTGTGTGTGTGTGTGTGTGTGTGTGTGTGTGAGATTGTGTATGGACACTCTAGGGCTTCTTGCTGTTGCATTTGAATGTGCTATTTTTCTGTATGGATTTGTGTGGGTGCTTGGAATTGAACCATGACTGACAGGCTTTGCAAGCAAGTACCTTTAACTGTTGAGCTATCTCCCCAACCCCTCAGCCCTGTAATTTTAAATGCTTCATTTATGTTTACGTCTTTAAGAACCAACTGAAAATTCTGGGGAAGTGGAGACAGTAGGTTCCCTAGGGCTTGCTGGGCTGGTTAGCTAGTCTAGGAAATCAGTGAGCTCTAGATTTAGTATGAGACCTGCCTCAAATAAGGTGGAGGATGACTGAGGAAGACACCTGACTGATGTCAACTTTTGGCCTGGTTGCGCGCGCACACACACAAACAACATATATATGTGAAAGAAAAAATCTGAAAAGCTTCTGCCTTTGTAGACTATGAAAGAATTTTTATATTTTTTATTTATATTTATACTTTTTATGTTTTTGTGTTTTGAGGTAGTGTCTTGCTCTAGCCCAGGGAATTCACTAGTCTCAGGCCGGCCTCAAACTCAAGGCATTCTTCTTACCTCTGCCTCCTCGGTGCTGAGATTAAAGGCTTGTGCTACCACACCTGACTTGAAAAATTTGTTTAATTATATATAATTTGTTTGTTTTGAGGTAATGTCTCAGTCTAGCCCAAGCTGACCTGGAATGTACTATGTAGTCTTAGGGTGGCCTGGAACTCATGATGATCCTCCTACCTCTGCCTCCCAAGGGCTGGCATTAAAGGCATGCACCACCATGCCCAGCTTGTTTATATTTTTTTAGGCAGGGTCTCACTATAACCCAGTCTTATCAGAACGGATTATAGTTCAGGCTGTCCTTGAACTCTCTGTGTTCCTCCTACCTCATCCTCTTGAGTGCTGGGATTAAAGGTGCACCACCATGATCCAATCGATATTATTTCTAAGCAGCACAAATAATGTATTCTACTATTATATAAAGTAGATTAAGCTTCCAAAATAGAGGAAATACAGTCAGTGTTGTGTTTGTTAATCCTCAATGTTAATTTTTAGGCTATGCAGGAATTTGGAGCCATGTGTACAGATAGAGACACAGAAATTGTAAAAGGAGTACTTCCATATTGGCCAAGAATTTTCTGCAAAGTTTCACTTGTAAGTATTAAGACTCTTGGTTTATTTATGTACACATTTTGGTTAAAACTCATGAGGACTGTCAAACATAAGTGATTCTTGTATATTGGATCATATGGGATTAGAAGAGTGTAGTTAGTCTTTTTTTTTTAGAAGTGAGGTCTTTACTAGAGAATTATTCAAATCTTTCACAATAAATTTTGTCAGATAGTATATCTCTTACTTACTTTCATCCTTCCCCCTCCCCCAGATATGGTCTCACTTTAGCCCAGGCTGACCTGGAATTCATTATGTAGTCTCAGAGTGCCCTTGAACTCACAGCAATCCTCCTACCTCTGCCTCCCAAGTGCTGGGATTAAAGGCGTGCGCTACCACACATGGCTCTTATTTGCTATAGCAGTGTGAAAGTGAATTGTGTATTTATGAGAATAAAGTTTCAAGTCCAACTTGAAAGTTCAATTTCATTGGAAAACGAAATAGAAAAAAATTATTTCACATGATTTCTGATCTAAAAATACAAATTCTCAATACTTCAAAAAAAATGAAATTTTTTCTTTTTAAAATTAGTGCTAAGTATTGAGCCTATGGCCTTTGTGTATGCAAAACATGCACTGTACCACTGAGCTGCAACCCTTTCCCCTAGAAATCAATTTAGTTTCACTTACATAGATGAATTCCTAGTAATTTGTCATTGTAGCATATCTACAAATATTACTATTTGTTTTTATGCCGCATATGTATTTTTCAATAGGATCATGACCGCCGGGTTCGAGAAGCTACGCAGCAAACTTTTGAAAAACTTATCCTTAAAGTAAAGAAACACTTGGCTCCCTATTTAAAAAGTTTGATGGGCTACTGGCTCATGGCTCAGTGTGATACCTACGCCCCTGCTGCGCTTGCAGCAAAGGACGCATTCGAAACTGCTTTCCCTCCAAGCAAACAGCCCGAAGCCATAGCATTTTGTAAGGATGAAATTACCAACGTAAGTCTTGACTCATCCTGTACCTGTGATTTTTCTCAAGAATCTAAGGGTCTGGAGCGTGTTACCATGACACCTCTTCTACCTGCTATTGTAGGTGCATCAGGAAGAGACAAACTGCTCTCTACTCAGCACACTAAACACAGAATTAACTTCTGTGGGGTCAGGAGGTGCAGGGCTGGCTCTCTCCCTGCCTGCCAGCCAGGTGTCCTCTGACTTCATTCAGTTCTGGTACTATTCTCTGCAGGTAGCATCAGTGGGGCTCAGTCTCTAATTTTAGCTGTAGTTACTGCTGGTGCTCAGTCTCTAATTTTAGCTGTAGTTACTGCTGGTAATGTTGATGCTGGAGTAGTGTCCTAGTGCTGCACCCCAGAAGTAAGGTAGTATTGCCCGACTTTGGAAAACCTGCTTTCAATATGGGAAAGGAGAGCAGAGCCTGGATTCTCTTTCAGATTATTAATTGGTTATTCCACCATTGCTGTGTGCAAGAGAAATGAAGTGACCAGAAGTATTTAGTGGGAAATTTCTCTTGATAGGAATTTTGTGGGGAAGACGTACCCTGTCCTTCACAATAACAGCCAACTTTGGTGATTAATAGATGAAAAATGGGCAAAATTCAAGCCTGTTATTAATTTTGCTACTGAATTTTACTAGTAGGTAGGATGAGGTTTTGGAATTTTTTTTTTTTTTTGGTTTCTTGGTAGGGTCTCACTCTAGTACAGGCTGACCTGGAATTCATGGAATTTTTTTTTTCTTTTGTAAAATTTTATTTATTATTATTATTGTTATTATTATTATTATTTTTTTTTGAGGTAGGGTCTCACTATAGCCCAGGCTGATCTGGAATTCACCATGTAGTCTCAGGCTGGTCTCGAACTCACTGCAACCCTCCTACCTTTGCCTCTCAAGTGCTGGGATTAAAGGTGCCCAGTTGGTTAGGAGAATTAAAAAAAAATGTTTTATTTATTCATTTGAGGGAGACGTAGATACAGAGAAAGAAGAAGACAGAGAATGCGTGAGCATGGGCGCAGCAGGGTCTTTTGCCACTGCAAATGAACTCCAGATGTATGCACCATCTTGTGCACCTGACTTTACATGGTAGTGGGGACTCAAACCTGGGTCCTTAGGCTTTGAAGGCAAGTGTCTTAACCACTGAGCCATCTCTCCAGCCCAGAATTTTCAAAAGTAGGTTTTACTTCACTGTATCTGTTCTCCATTGACAGTTCAATGAAAACTGAAGGCTTTGGTGATTTTCTCCTTTAGGTACTGCAGGATCATCTTTTAAAAGAAACACCGGATATACTCAGTGATCCACAGTAAGTTTTATTGTTTCTAAGGAACTCATAGGATTCTAAGGATTTCTTTCACCCATAGGTGACTGGGTATAAGTTCAGTGTGGCATTTTCTAAAATGAAGGGATTCTCAATGCAGGTGAAAGTATTTAATATACTCATACATGCTTGCGCTCTATAATGCCCTTCCACCTGCAGGTTGCTTTAACTTGAATTTTCTGAGATAAATATACATTTAGTTCTTTGGGTTTTTTGAAGAGTTTTAAATATATTTATGTATTTTCAAGCAGAGAGGTAGAAGAGTGACAGATAGAACGGGTGCATAAACGAACTCCAAATGTATGCACCACTCTGTATCTGGCTTTAAGTGGGTACTGGGGAATCAAACTTGGCTATTTAGGCTTTGCAAGCAAGCCCCTTAACCACTGAGCCATCACTCCAGGCCGGATTTATTTATTTTTTTTCCCTTCACATTTGCCTTTTGACAGTCATTAAAGGAACTATTTTAAGGTTTGGCTAAGTTGAAGAAACTATTAAGTAGTTCTTTTAAAAGAATGAGAAAATGTTTCATTTACTTTTACTGTTGCATTATAATAAAATTTGAGTATCCATGGGAAGTAACCACAGATGTCCTCTGTCCATTTCTAGAAACAGCCTAGTCCATGCTGACAGCGTTCTCCATGCTCACTTATTTCTTTTTTTTTTTTTGGTTTTTTGAGGTAGGGTCTCACTCTAGCTCAGGCTGACCTTGAACTCACAGCAATTCTACCTCTGCTGGGATTAAAGGCGTGTGCCACCACGCCCGGCTAAATATATACTACTCAATCATTTAGGTTTTTTTTTTTTTTTTTTTTTTTTTTTTTTTTTTTT